>PITA01013108.1:0-58936 GCA_004023965.1 Spilogale gracilis
GCAGGGGCGCCTGGGTGGCTCAGTTGGTTGGGCCGCTGCCTTCGGCTCGGGTCATGATCCGGGAGGCCCGGGATCGAGTCCCACATCGGGCTCCCTGCTCGGCGGGAGGCCTGCTTCACCCTCTCTCACTGCCCCTGCTTGTGTTCCCTCTCTGGCTGTGTTTCTCTCTGTCAAATAAATGAAATCTTTAAAAAAAAAAAAAAAAAAAAAAAAAAAAAAAAAAAAAAGACAGAAAGCAAAGTAGACAAAACTACTTTTTAATAAAATGCAAGCCTTTCAAAATATATCTAACAGAATTCATCCATGAATAAAAGCAGTACCTTATAAAATCAACAAAAACTACACTAAGTGCCAATATCTAAGTTTAATTACAGATCACAGGGATAATTTTTATCCATTATTGAGGAGAGTGAGATTTATAGTAAACCATGGAGGCTGCTCTTAACTGTCAGAGGAACAATGTTCTCAAAGACAATGCTCTTAACTATCAAACTGCCTTCTTGTACAATGTCTGTTAAATAATATAGTCAATAAATATTTGTTCAATTAATTAATATATGACCTTGCAACATTCAGCAAATACAGCACTGGTAGTTAAAAGGAGACATGTCTAAGCAGAGCAGTTTTCTCAATTAAAAAATAAAATATTAATAACTTTAGGAGTTTATGTGGGGTATCTGTTTTTACTCCGCCCATAGATAAGTAAAAAGTAGCTTTAAAATGCATGGGTTTAGGGGCACCTGGGTGGCTCAGTGGGTTAAAGCCTCTGCCTTCGGCTCAGGTCATGATCTCAGGGTCCTGGGATCCAGGCCCGCGTCAGGCTCTCTGCTCAGCAGGGAGCCTGCTTCCTCCTCTCTCTCTGCCTGCCTCTCTGACTACTTACGATCTTTCTCTCTCTGTCAAATAAATAAAATCTCAAAAAAAAAAAAATGCATGGTTTTAATTCTGTGCCTTGATAATGAAAGCAACAGAACTGATATTTGATTTTAGATGACTGATGATATTATTTAGTTCTCAGTATACAGGAGTACATATGTAAAAGTATAAACTGAAAAATAAATGGGCTCGTATGAGGTATGCCAAATTTTTGGATACGTTATGCTACTATCTAGCTGTGTGGCTTCAACTGAGTTACACTCACAGATAATATGTGGGAAAAATTTATTAATTTAATACAAGGTATCTTACCTGATTTAAAGGTTATACCACAATTAGGTAAAGGGTAGGTCTTCCTGGTTTGAATTTTTAGAAGAATGAAGCATAGTGTTCTGTACAGAAAGTGATCTGACCAAGTATCTAGCCTTAAGTCGTCACACAGAGAGTCACAGTAACAAAGGAGTTAATGGCAATGAAGTACAAGAGGGTATGATCCTAATATTTTTCAGTAGGGCTCTTTGGATTTTACACAAAGCAATACACTTACACCTTCCATTAAAACAAAAGGAAAAGAAGGAAATGATAAAACAAGGTCCTAAAACTTTCACAAAACTGTAATGAATGTTACACTAATTGTAATGTGAGCTGCTTATCCTAGCAATGCATAAGATTAATCTTTCTACTAAAAATATATTTATATTTACTTTCATATAACATTAACACTGTATTGAAATTATATAGTACCTGTGTTAAAATCTAATTTGGTCATCTGAAGTGCATAGGCTTCACAATCTTTCTTACTGAAACTGAAAATAATTACAGGTTGAAAATTTCTTTCCATAATCATCTTCACAATCTTGAACACATTCGATGGTCCTGCAGAAAGAATACATGAACCATACCTAAAAATTAACTCAGAATGGATTACAGACCTAAATATAAAATCTTTTAACTATAAAACTCTTAAAAACTATAGAGGAATAAATCTCCGTGATTTGTTATTAGGCAAAGCATTCTTATGTATGATACCAAAAACACAAGCAATAAAAGAAAAAAAGCCAGATAAACTGGGTTTCATCAAAATTAAAAGACAGACACCAACAATAAAGGGAAAAGACAAACTTTACTCACAGAATGGGAAAAAGTAGGTTAAGGGTTAAGGGTTACTAGTCAAGAATATATAAAGAATTCTTAAAACTCAAAAACAACAAAAAAAGACAATTTCATTTTAAATGGGGAAAACATTTGAATAAGTATTTCTCCAAATATGACACACAAACAGCCTAGAAGCACATGAAAACATACATCACCAGCCATGAGAAAAATATAAATCAAAACCACACTGAGATACCGGTTCATACCCGTAGGATGACTACATTCAAAGAGACAGATTATGGTGAGTACTGGCAAGGATGTGGAGGAAATGGAAACTTCATACCCTTCTAATGGGAATGTAAAATGGGGCTCCCACTTTAGAAAATAATCTGGCAGTTACTCAAAAGATTAAACATAGAAATACCGTAACTCAGCAAATCCAGTGCTGGGTATATTCAATGAGAAAAGAAAACATACGTTGACATAAAACTGGCAGAATACAAATATTTACAACAGCACTATTCACAAGAATCAATAAAGAGAAATAACCCAAATGTTCAACAACTGAGGAATGGGTAAATAAAACGTGATACATTCATTCAACAGAATGTTATCTGATTATAAAAGGAATTAAGGACTGACAAATGCTCTAACATGGATGAACCCTGAAAACACGCTACATAAAAGAAGCCAGATGCTAAAGACCACACAAGTTATGATTCCATTTATATGAAACAGAAAAGAAAAATAAGACAGAGAAGGTAGATAAGTGATTGTGTAAGACTGAGAGGCAGGGGAACAGGTTAAGAGAAACAAAGAATAGGGGCGCCTGGGTGGCTCAGTTGGTTAAGCAACTGCCTTCGGCTCAGGTCATAGTCCCGGAGACCTGGGATCGAGTCCCACATTGGGCTCCCTGCTTGGCGGGAAGCCTGCTTCTCCCTCTCTCACTCCCCCTGCTTGTGTTCCCTCTCTGGCTGTGTTTCTCTCTGTCAAATAAATTTTAAAAAAATCTTAAAAAAAAAAAAGAGAAATGAAGAATAACTGCTAATGGGTAAAGGATTGTTTTTTTCAGTTGATACAAAAGTTCTAGAATTAGAGAACAGTCATACAAGTTTGTGAATACACTAGAATACACTGAATTATGCACTTAAAAATGGTAATTTTGGGGGCGCCTGGGTGGCTCAGTTGGTTAAGCAACTGCCTTCGGCTCAGGTCATGATCCCGGAGACCCAGGATCGAGCCCCACATCAGGCTCCCTGCTCGGCGGGAAGCCTGCTTCTCCCTCTCTCACTCCCCCTGCTTGTGTCCCCTCTCTGGCTGTGTTTCTCTCTATCAAATAAATAAAATCTTTTAAAAAAAAAATGGAAATTTTTATGATGTATGAGTTATATTTCAATAAAAAAATTGTGGTGATGGTTGCACAATTCTGTTAATATAGTAATATAATAATGAAATTGTACACTTTAATGAACTATATAGTACATGAATTATATTTCAATGTCATATACAAAAAAGAGATGAGTCTTTATCCAATTTTATCTTATACTATCTAGATCTTTATGTAGCTTCCTGAGGGGAAAAAGTGAACAAAGTTCCACATTACCTTTTGTTCCTCCTTTCCTTCCCTTCTGATCTCCTTTTGCCAAATCACCAGCATCTCGAAGTACTTGCATTGCAGTATTAAAATTATCTTCTCTGAAGTCACCCTGGAATCAGATATTTTCTATGTGACCTCACTAATATTTAACCACAGTACAAACATTTTTCATACCTCAAAATAGAGCTTCCTCAAAATAAAAATGAAATTATTATACAAAAGTCACTGAAAGTTAAAATGTTGTGTATGATAGGTAATAAAAGGGAGAGCTATAAAAACTGGGAAAGGCAAAACATAAGATATCCGAAACATGTCCCAAATCTCTATTCTTCAGGCATTTTAAAACACTGGGAAAGAAGAAAAATCTTAGTTTATGCATAAGAGAAACACAAGTCTTAAACATAATTTTTGAAATAAAAACACACACAAACCCAACAATTCTGGGCGTTAAGAAAAAAACAGACGTCTACCATTCTACTTCGGTTTAATATGGTAAGAATCACAATTACGTTCGGTGATGGGTATCGAGGGCAAGTACTGCAATGAGCACTGGATATTATACACAAATAATGATCATGGCACATTACATCAAAAACTAATGAAGTACTGTATGGTGACTATCATAACATTAAAAAAAAAATCCTAATTACTCCCTTACGTTTTCATCAACCACAAGGTGCAGGCCATCTCCCCCTGCTGGAAAAATGTAGTGTTGCAATGGAGTAGGTCTATAATCTGTGTAAATTACATGACAAGGCTGCAAAAAAGAAAAAGAAAAACAATTAAACACATAATTTTATTTCTTCAAAATAATACTGTGTATTTAACCTACCTAAAAGACCTTGAGGAAATAAACTTTTGAATTCAACATTTCAAAGAGAAAAAACTTTAAAAATTTTAAAAACCAGGCAAGAGAAAAACGTGGACAAATTAGGTCTACCAAATTATACTGCCATCTATTCAATTTCATCAATTCCCTAATCAGGGTCAAATACATGATGTGAGTTTCAATAATGATCTTGGATTCATATCCAAGACCTGTGATACCATAATTAAAGAAGATGCCTATTCCTACAAAGCAGTAGTATGGTGACACAGAATGCTCCCTGAAGTAAAATGGGAAATTTTTTTTCCCCCACAAAGGGTTTTTAAAGCTTTACTAAATCAGCAGATTGATCTAGCTCCTCCAGAAGATCAAACAGATTTCTATCCTACAGAAGCAACACAGATGTTACAAAATGCTATCACAGAGCTTATAAACAGACAACCGTTTCTAAGAATACTGGTATAAAGGGAAAATAAGAGCAGGAAAATAAAACCAAGAATAAGTTTAGTACAAATGAACAAATGCTTGTTATAATGTCCTATGCTGCTGCTAAGGTTGGAGTACAAAAATAAAAGGGAAACACAGTCAGTAAAAAGGCTGACTGTGTTTTAAAGAATCAAATCACGGGGCGCCTGGGTGACTCAGTTGGTTAAGTGACTGCCTTCGGCTCAGGTCATGAACCCAGAAACCGGGGATCGAGTCCCGCATCCGGCTCCCTGCTAGGCAGGAAGCCTGCTTTGCCCTCTCTCACTCCCCCTCCTTGTGTTCCTTCTCTGGCTGTGTTTCTCTTTGTTAAATAAATAAAATCTTTAAAAAAAATAAAAATAAATAAAGAATCAAATCACATGATCAGGAGATGTACAGCTTTTTCCTGGTACTGAGATCTCAGAGGAAATTTACAGGCCTCATTCAACAAGTAAATGTAGCAATTTCTAAACCTGGCAAATATCAGGATCAACTTAGAGCTTTTAAAAGTTAGCTCTTATAAGCCCCTACTCTCAGACATGTTAATATATTGGGTTCAAGATGGAACTTAGAAATACACACTTGTAAAAAGCTAATCAGGTGATTTTGATAAGCTTGCACTCGATGTGAAGTGAAAGTAACAGTTTCACATTAAAAAGCCTTTCTCATTCTGGGTGGCATCAAGAACAAAGTATAAAAGACAGGAAAGCCAACTTGTAATGTTTTAAATATTGAAGATATCAAAAAAAAGGAGAAAATACCTGCTTATGTAAATGGCAAATCCATTCAGCAAACTGTCGGGCATTTGGAATAGTAGCCGAAAGAAACACATAGTGGACATTGTCAGGAAGCAAGATAATAGTTTCTTCCCATACAACACCACGCTCTGGTGGGGGGGAAAATATATATATATGTACCTTGGAATTCAGGGTCACTTTATTAACAAGTAATCTAAAATTATTATTTCTCAAACTAAATAATTAGAAATGCAGACCACTCTCCACAAAAATATTTTTAGCCATTGACCCTTAATGAAAACTACTTCAGTTCTTACCGTGAATTTACCCAATAGAAAGTTAGTAGACTAAACCACTAAAACCACAATGTACTGTGAAATAACAGCCTGCAAAGAGCAGCTCCAGGTTGAATACTTTTCACACATTATAACAAGAGTCCCATGACAATGTAAATTGCATTTCCACTTCACTTTGAGAAACAAAAGTTAATGGTTTATAGAAAAGTTATAGCAACAAATTTTAAAGACACACCATTACTATACTATATAGCATCCTTCATCCCAATCACCCTCATGATCTCTAGACATGAAAGACAGACTTCATGAGCAGCAATACTATACCTGTTTTTATTTAATGGAAAAAACTAGAAAAATCAATTTGAGAGTTCCCCCTAAAATAAAAAATCAATTCAAGATTCCTGATTTTAAAACCTACACAGCACTAGTCAGAACTTAATTTAATTTTATGAATTCAAAAGCAGTGAAATGTTTAAAGGGCAAATGACTGTATAAATTATTATTACTTTCACTATAAATACAAGTTAACTCAGTGCTTTAGCTTAAGTAAAAACTAAGTTTTAAGTGTGTACATGTTAAAAATTTAACTTTTAAATGTTAACTGTAGCCCTCCTAGTTCCACTCAAAATTCCAAGTATACTTACTTCTGCTTACAGTAGTGTAATAGTTCAAATAAAAGGATATTTTTTCCTCATTTGTATTTCATAATCTCTGTTTATTTTACCATAAATTTGCATTTCTTAGTTTTTAAAAACTAAAATACTAATAAAAATCAAGTAAGTTGGGGTGCCTGGGTGGCTCAGTCATTAAGCATCTGCCTTCAGCTCAGGTCATGATCCCATGGTCTTGGGAATCAAGCCCCGCATCAGGCTCCCTGCTCAGCAGGAAGCCTGCTTTTCTCTCTCCCACTTTCCCTGCTTGTGTTCCCTCTCTCGCTGTGCCTCTGTCAAATAAATAAATAAAATCTTAAAAAAAAAAAAAAATCAAGTAGATAACTCTAGGCTAAAGTTTTAAAAGTGTCCTTAACACTTATTTTGGAGAGTTCTCTATTAAAAGCAAACTAGGTTAAAGGTGCCTGGGTGGCTCAGCTGGTTAACTGTCTGTCTTGGGCTCAGGTCATTATCTCCGGATCCCAGATTCACCCCAGTGTCAGACTCCCTGCAGGAAGCCTCCCTCGGTCCCTCTACCCTGCTCACTAATGCTCTCTTCCAAATAAATAAATAAATCCTTAAAAAATAAAAAAGCAAACTAGTTTTAGTTCCAATTGCTTTGTATGAACTAGCATTTTCTCACCAAGAGTTACCTTTTAAGAAGCTGCAGTTAAAGACCCCATCAGAAATACTATAAGTTACCCACAATTTAGTTGACTAGAACTCTAGCCACATGAACAGTGAAAGCAAAATTTAACAACTATGTACTCAAAATTCCTAATGCCCTACTTAAGGAAAATATATAGCACACATCTCATCAGCACAGCAAAACATACCTGAATCTCTCATGTAATGAATTTCATCAAATATGACCCATGCTACTTCTCGCATAACTTCAGAACCTCTGTAAAGCATGCTTCTCAAAATCTAAAAAAATATAAACAATTTAGCAACATTTTGACAGGTCTTCTTTCTAAAGAGGAATTCTGGAAATATTTTACTGGAAACATCAAAATAATTTAGGTTACTTCTCTTAAATAGAACTCATAAATCGAGTAATATTCCTTCTCTCATAAAACCAAAATAAATGACTTCTCAACAGTTAGAAATCAGGTACAACTCATGGAGAGAACTGTTATCCCCCCATCTGCATATATCTTAAGTATGAAGCCACTTCATTGTACATATAACACATCACAAGATCCACACTATCTACAATATGAGAATAACTTAAAATTATCTTCTATTCACCATATGGTACCCTTATATTCTTTACTGATTTTTTCTACTTCGTCTCACAACATGGATACTCTCTGGCAACGAGTATCCTGATTTTTGAGTTAAAGAAAATCTACACATGGAAAAAAGTTTTGGAAATGGAAACTTATTTTGGGCACCAAAATATAAAGTGAGCAATGCTTTTGGCTGGCTCTGTAGGCCAAAAATGAATTTATGGTCTCTACAGTACCATGTCCTTGTAAAATGCAGAGATATAATTCAAGAATGTATAAAAGTACTTGGTATAGCCAAGACAGCTAATTGTGTTCAAAACCTAAGATATTTTAAGTACATAAGTTTTAAGTAAAATTTAACTCTGACTGTGGGAAGAAGCATAACTTGCCTGAACATTTTTCAAAAAGTTATTTATGTATTTATATCAACTAAAATGCAAAAAAATCAAATGGAAGGAAAAGCCATGACCTACGTAAAACTGTATGCAGAACTGTCAATATATTTCCTTGTCACTGACAGTAAGTCTTTAAAAATATTGGGGAAAAACAATTCTATCTATGTCATATGACATGAAACAGGATTAGTAACTTACAACTAAATTTATACAATTACTAAAGCCTTTAAAGATGAATTTCTCCCTTTCTAGTAAGTCTACTCAGAAAATAAAGTATTACATTTTATCTATATAGAGCAACTGATAAAGCATTATATGTTCTAATTGAAGATATATTAATTAAATTAAAATTAAAACGGGAAAAATTGGACGAGGCACCATAAAAATTACCTCTGTGGTCATAACAAGACAAGAGGCTGTAGGATTAATAGTAACATCTCCAGTCATCAAGCCAACATCTTGAAATTCTTCATACATTTCCCGGTATTTCTGGTTACTCAGAGCCTTAATTGGGCTGGTAAATATTACACGCTGCTTTTCCCTTAAAGCCAGTGCAATAGCATACCTAAAAATGTGAAAGCACGGAAAAATAAAGCATTCTTTAAATGCTGTTAAAACCCTTTTCTTGGGGCGCCTGGGTGGCTCAGTTGGTTAAACGACTGCTTTCGGCTCAGGTCATGATTCTGGAGACCCGGGATCAAGTCCCACATCGGGCTCCCTGCTCGGTGGGAAGCCTGCTTCTCCCTTTCTCACTCCCCCTGACTGTGTACCCTCTCTGGCTGTGTTTCTCTCTGTCAAATAAATAAAATATTTTTAAAAAATAAAATAAAAATAAAACCTTTTACTTTAAAGTACATATTTTTAAAAATTCTATTAATATATAAATTATATCCCAACTTCCCCTAATTACTTAACTTAAATGGACTTGGCAGAACATTAGTATCTTGTTGTTTACTAGTGACAAGCTATTAAAGTAATAATAATCATTAATAAAGTAACGAAGTATAGTGATCTAAATAATTAAGAATATTTAACTGTGATCTATTGGATTTAAGGTCACTAAATTGCTAATACCAATAGCAGTTTATTTCTTGGAAGTAAAACATTTTTGGCTCTATAAATGGGCCTCCAAAAGTTGAGAGCCTCTGCCTGTCAGTTTATAGATATATAAACAATTAGCAAACACTAGAAAATGAAATTTTGGTCTTCTGAGATTCAAAAATAAGTTCATCCATATGTATTCTTTCCGCACATGTAATAATTATCAAATCATTCCTTGGCAGGGAATTATGATGAGGTCTAATTTTGGAAAAGTTCTTCCACAACTATTAACAAAATGCAGTACAGTAGTTTTGTTTTTTTAAGAAAAATGCTGTTAAGTATTTAAATAAAGACCATGAAATGATAACTAAGGTTAGCACTGTGGTAGAGTCTCTTTGTTTAAAATACAATTCTGGCCCACAACAGGCTTATAACCTATTTGGGGAAATAAAAAATAATATTCATCACATAACCATATTCCTCAAACGGTGAAATAAATAATTAAAAGTGTCCAAACACGATCAAATACATAGTTTAAGAGACAGATATGAAACAGTAAAGGATATAGAGATGTTACAATATGTTATCTAAACTGTCCACTTTTGAAGAAAAAATTATGTTACAAAAAGAAATAGGGAAGTAGGATCCATACTTAGGGAAAAAAGCAGTCATGAGAAACTAATTATTAGTGGGTCCAGATGTTGGACTTAGTAGACGAAGAGTTAAATGCAGCTATTAGAAACATGTGCAAAAAATGGAAGTAAGCCATGTTCTAAGAATTAAAAAAAATAGAGGGCAATTATTCCACAAACAGGCCATTGTAACAGAGAAGCTGAAACTATGACATAAATAAAAACACTACAGATGAAAAGTATAATGGAAATGAAGAATTCACTAGCTGAGCTCAAGAGCAGATTTGAGATGACAGAACAGTGTCAACAAATATGAAGACAGATCAACAAAAATGATCAAACTGAAAGAAAGAAACAGAAGAAAAAAATAGAGAACCTCAAGTGTTCCAGCAGAATTTCCAAAGTGAGAAAAAAGAAAAAGGTATTTGGAAAAATAATAATGAAAACATCCTAAATTTGTTTTTTTCCCCCTAAATTTGTTTAAAAAAATATTAATCTACAGATGCAACAAGCACAATGAACCAAAGCAGGAAAAAGTAAAAAAGAATAACACCTAGAAACACTGTCAAACTCTGAATAACAAAGACAAATAGAAAGTCTTCAAAGCAGCAAGAAAACATTAAACACTGGGAAATATTAAAAGACTCAAACTTTTAGAGATGAAAAATGCAATGTCTGATTTGAAATACACTAGATAAAGATAAAATCAGATTAGACATTATAAAAAAAAGATGAATAAACCTGAGGACCTAGCAAGAAAAGCTGTCCAAAGTGAAAAAGAATTAACTCCAAAAACCAAAATAATAAGAAAGAGAGTACATGTGGGCTGTGAGACAACCTAAAGTGGCATGATGGAAGTTTAAGTGAAATCCCCAAGGAACCAGGAGGAAAGGGAATGTGTCAAATAAAAAATAAGACAGTATCCCAAATGTGATGAAAACCATAATAAACAAACAAATCTGAGAAGCCCAACAAACTGAAGCACAAGAAACATGAGAAGAACTATGAAAAGTCACATCATAACCAAACTGCTTCAAAGCAGTGAGCAAATGAAAAAGAGCCAAACATCCCATCAAAGCAATATGCAAAGAAGCAGGAAAATACTGACCTATAATTAAAGGATAACGCAATCAAAACAAATGAAGGAGTAATACAGATGAAAAAAGCAGCAATAAGGATATTTAAATAGTTTGCAACAGTAATCCATATGTTCAAGAAACTAGAGAGGGATGCCTGGGTAGACAGTTTGCAACAGTAATCCATGTTCAAGAAACTAGAAGAGGGATGCTTGGGTGGCTCAGTCAATTAAGTGTCTGCCTTCAGCTCAGGTCATGATCTCTGGGTCCTGGGATCAAGTCCCACATCAGACTCTCTGACTGGGGGGAGTCTGCTTCTCTCTCTCCCTTCCATGCTCGTGTGCTCTCTCTCTCAAATAAATAAAATCTCTAAACAACAAAAAAAAGCTAGAAGAAAGTTAAGTAGTAAGTAGAGACATGGGAAATAAAAAATAAAAACCACACACACAGATGAACTTCTAACAAGGAAAAATATAGTATGAGATGAAAATACAATAAATGGGATTAATGACCTAATAGGCAATGTAGAATCAATGATCAATGAAATAGAAGCTATACCATTAGAAAAGGCCCAAAATGAAACAAACAAAAATGGAACATACTATCAGTGAATCATGAGACAACTTTAAGTGGCCTAATGTAGTTCTAATTAGAGTCCTCAAAGAAGAGGAGCCATAGGTAACAATGAAAAAACAAACCCACAGCACAAGAAATATGAAAAAAAATTACATCAAGCCTCATCATCAAACTGCTTAAAACCACTGATAAAGATAAAATTTTAAAGTAGCCAAGAAAAAAAAGACATTATCTTCAGAGAACGAGGTAAGGATGACAGGGGATTTCCTGTTATAAACTACATAAGTCAAAAGGTACTCTTAAAAAAATTAGAATTCTATGTTAAGTGCAACTATCTTTCAAAAATGAAGGTTAAAAAGTATTTCAGACATGCAAAAGTTGAAAGAATTTTTCATCAGGATATTTGTACTACCATAAACCGTAAAGGACCTTCTTTGGGAAGAAGAAAAATGATGCCTACAGCAATCTGAATCAAACAACACATCAAAACAAATCAAATTATTTTGAAATCATATCAAAAGTATTTCCCAAATATACCAAATCAAACATACATTATCTGTGGTGCAGCTACAGCAATATTAAACAAAAACATATACCACTAAGTGTATGAATAAAAGGACTCAAATCAATAACTTCACCTTTCCTCCCTAAAAAAAAGGAGAAAGATCAAATGAATCCCCCAAATCCAAATCTAAATCATAAAATAGAAAATAAGAAAAAAAAAAATCAATGAAACCAAAGACTTGTTCTTTGAGAATATCAGTGTAACTGATAAGACCTCCAGCAAACTAATCAGTAAAAAAAACAGAGAACACTAATACCAAAACCAGAAAAAGACACTACAATAAAACTATAGACCAACATCCTTCATGAAAATAAATGCAAAATTCTTAACACATTTTTAGAAAATCTAATCCAAAAATATCTACCAACAGGACCTTTTTTGGGCTTCCTAGAGCCTACTGAAACACGGGGGGGGGGGGAGAGGAGGGGGGGCTCTCCCAATCACACACCAAGCAATTTTTACTAGGAAGGTGTCTTGAAATTTCAATTAAATTCTGACACTCCCCAGAGATAGGATCATATTATACAGATTAAGGGTTCAGTTCCTCAAAGACTGCCCTCCAGCCCCCACTTCAGATGCCAGCAACAAGCCCCAGGCCAGTTACCTGTGCTTCTGACCAACTAGCTTCAGATCGAAGGTTCCAACAACTTCCTCCTTGGTATAGATCAATTTGCTACAGCGGCTCACAGAACTCAGAAAACACTTAACATTTATCAGTATAATAAAGGATAGAAATCAATAACCAGATGAAGAAACATGAAGAGCCATCCTGCCCTTCCTATCCAGGTGCACAGTCTTCTGGAATACTTGTTTCAGGAACATTCCTCAACCTGGAAATTCACCAACCTGAGTCCTTTTGGGTTTTATGGAAGTTTCACTACATATTAACTAAGTCATTGGCCACTGGCTGATTGAAACCCGAGGCCTCTTCCATCTATCCTCCCTTGAGGTCAGGCAAGGGGGTGGGTGGAACTAAAAGTTCTAAATCTCTAATCACACAGGTGTTTCTCCTGGCTACAGCGCCCCCATCCAAAAGTGACACTTTTAACCTTGTTCTATCACGCGAAATTCCAACAGTTTTAGGAACTATGACTCAGGAATCATGGATGAAGACCAAATAAATACATGAAATTTCTTATAAATCACAATATTGCTGTTTATTCATAGGGTTATATTGCAACCTTGCAGGGTTTATCTCAGGGTGGTGTATGATTTGAAAATTAATGTCTTCATCATAGTAACAGAAAAAAAAGCATTTGACAAAATACAACAGCTAAATATTCTGTATGCACACACACACAAACACACACATATATGCAAACTTGGAATAGAAGGGAACATCCTCAAGTTGATAAAAGGCATCTATGAAACACCTATAGATAACAGCATGCTGATAGCTGACTTAGTATTAGAAACAAGGCAAAGATGTCCTCTCTCACACTTCTATTCAACATTGTACTGGATGTCCTAATCAGTGCAATAAGGAAAGACATTAAAAGTACTGAAAATAAAAAAAGAAAAGTGTCTTCATTTATAGAACTTAAATAGAAAAACTTGAACTTTTAAAGGATAAAATAAACAAAGTCATTTTAAAATTTCATTTAAAAAGCACAAGGAGAACAAGAAAAGACTAAAACAGAGGAGCACAAGACATCTAGAAAACAGTTAACAAAATGGCTGTAAGGTACAAACCTATTAGTAATTACTTTAAATGGAGACAGACTAAATTCTCCAATAAAAAGACAGAATGGCTGAATGGATTAAAAAATACACTAAACTATATGCTACCTAAAAAGACTCATTTCAGATGGTACGGACACACACATACTGAAAGTAAAGGAATAGAAAAGGATATTCCATGCAAATGGAAACCAAAAGAAAGCAGAGGAAACTATACTTCTATATGACAAAAAAGACTTTAAAACAAAGACTATAATAAGAGATAAAGAACAGCATTATATAATAAAAGGGTCAATCCAACAAGAGAATATAAGAGTAAAGCCAAGAGAGGATTATCCACATATATAAAACAAATATTACCAGACCTAAAATTTCCTTTAAATAGAAAAGCTACTCACTCAGCGCATACAGTTTTTCCTGCTGATGTATGTGCAGATACTAAAACAGACTGATTATTATCAACACATTGAATGGCTTCTCTCTGAAAAGCATCAAGAATGAACGGGTATTCCTATAAAAAGAAAATAGTATCTTTATGAAAATTATCTAACCATATCAGAACACACTGAAAATCAAGAGGTGCTAATACCAGAAGCATTCTGGGAGCATTTCGTTATGATTCTATTTAGGAAATACACCACCCAATAGAGAAAATTAGGAAGAATTAAAAGAAACACCTTTAACTATAACGCAAAGTTAATTCCACTAATTTTTAACTTTGCTAATATACACACTTTATTAGTTACAATATAGTAACATTACCATTTATCAACATGTTTTATGGCAGGCACTGTGCAACACATTTTCCATATATTATTATTACTAACCTTCACAACAACCCCTAAAATAGATATTCTTTCCTTTCACAGATGGGAACTCTGAAGGTCTTAGGTCCCTCGCACTTAAGTTCACTCAGCAAACACAGAATAATATACATGTACTAGACTTTTTAAGAGTTCATGCTTATTGCATTATCCTGCCTTCTTTATTCAAAAAAAAAAAAAATGACCTGGAAAATTTCTATTAATCAGTTAAGTTCTATCAAAACTTCAAAATCCATTTAATATAAGCATTAGAATTTAAGTTTCATTAGAAGCTTGTTAAACTCCCAAAACTATATATATAACTTATTGTACACGTTTTTCCTACAGAAAGCTTGATAATTTTCATTTGATTCTTTAAAAAGACAGAGAATCATTACTTTCATTTTTAAAAATCCCTTCACATGATGCTTTTTTAAAAATCATGGTTATTTACTGATTTGATTCTTACTAATATGACTTCAGGAGGCTTCTTGGTTTATATACACTAGGAAGTATAAAAATCTCATTTGAAAAAGTTTATCTTTAAGATTTTTAGAAAAGAGGGCGCCTGGGTGGCTCAGTGGGTTAAAGCCTCTGCCTTCAGCTCGGTTGTGATCTCAGGACGGGCTCTCTGCTCAGCGGGGAGCCTGCTTCCTGCTCTCTCTCTACCTGCCTCTCTGCCTACTTGTGATCTTTCTCTTTCTCTCTGTCAAATAAATAAATAAAATCTTTTAAAAAAAGATTTTTAGAAAAGGGACACAAAACTGTACAATCTGTATTGTCTAATGTACAGACCTTTGCAGCTTTTCCAACTCGAGGTTTAAGTGGTAAATAATCTTCATCTGCAGGAAGTGCAACCTGATGTTAAAAAAAAAATCATCAACTTACTATTTGGAGAACTGATATATTCAACACACCATAAAATGACAGTTTGAAAAATATAAGTGATAGCTTTTGATACAGTCTTAGACACTGTAAAATTAAAATAACAGCCTTTAAGAACAGGACAAGTGCTAAAGCTAGAATGATCAAAAAAACCTCTACCTGCGTTTATCTAACAGTCATGTAATTAAAACCTTTTAAGGGGCGCCTGGGTGGCTCAGCTTGTTAAGCGACTGCCTTCAGCTCAGGTCATGATCCCGGAGACCCGGGATCGAGTCCCTCATCGGGTTCCCTGCTCGGCGGGAAGCCTGCTTCTCCCTCTCTCACTCCCCTGCTGTGCTCTCTCTCTCGCTGTGTTTCTCTCTGTCAAATAAATAAATAAAGTCTTTAAAAAAAAAAAAAAAAAACTTTTAAGTTTATCTCTCTGAAGAAATTGTGTTTATTACGGTCTAGGACCTATCCCAGCTATCTTTGTATTTTCTACAGCCTGATATTAGTAAATGCTCAAAAAAACTGAATGGACATAAAAAGTGATGTTACTATACGAAAGAAAACTATGAGGAGTAAAATGATACTCCCTATTTCTTAAAACAGAAAATTTATTTTTCTCCAGTGAAAATTAAAACCTGGAAAGCAGTTCATAATGTATCTAAATTCCCAAGAATCAAACTATTTAGTATGTAAATCCAGAAGGGCAAAATAAAATACACACAGAGATTAGAAATAATTTATAAGAACAAAACTGCAGTATTACATGAGATTACCTATCTTAAAAATACTAAGAGATTGGGAGTAAATTTCCAAGCTCACCCTTGAACAAGACAGGATTTGGGGGAACACCTTCTCCTAGCCCCACTCTGAACAGTCGAAAATCCATGTGCAACTTTTGATTCCCCCAAAACTTACCTATCAGTATACAGTTAACCAGAAGCCCTACTGATGACATAGTTACACATATTTTTGTTGGGGACGGTGCGTGATCCACCCCTCCCACCATGCCAGAAGCAATACCAATATACTTAATAGTTTATATGTAATATACTTAATAGTTTAAATATAGTTACTTAAAGTTTCCACGACCACCCATTCACCTTTTGTCTGTGTGACCACTCTGCCTTGCATGGTCAGAGGAGAAAACATTCCATTGAGATAAGATAGACAGAATCAACTGTTTGCCTAAAGCTAGACTGATGTGACTGCCAGTGGACCAAGGTCTGTTTCCGCCCACAATTAGGGATGCTCTGTCCTAAGTTTATGGCACCTGAACAGCGCTGATGTCGTGGGGAATTTATGATTGGAAACCTGAAAAAAGTCTGTGTAAGCTCTTACAAATCTCTCCTATCATACACCCTTCTCTTGAGAAGATCTGTAACTAAAAAGCTTTAAATGAAAAACCCTGAAGACACAGTTTTCAGGAGGAAAGGAGATCCCCACACCACTCTTCACGTCTGGTCTCCTCATATCGCTGACTCTGTCACCACCTTCAGGGAACCCTGACCGACTGTTGCCGGGGTCGGCTCCCGGAACATTTTATATATATGCTACACTCCTATGATAAAGTTAGCTAGAGAAAAGAATATAATTAAGAAAATCCTAAGGAAGAAAAAAATATATTTATAGTACGGCATTTTATCAAAAAATACCTTTTAAGTGGACCTGTGCAGTTCAAAATCACATTGCTCAAGGGTCAAATATATAATTACAGTAATGTGGGTAGTTTTTGAAAAGGACTAAGTAGACCCTGATTACAATTAAGAAAAGTGAAGTTTAGTGAATTATGAAATTTAATGAATAATACCCAGTATAATGACTGTGTTAAAAGAAATGTGACATTCTAAATGGAACCATAAAGGGGAAACAATTAGAATTTGGTATTGTACACATTAAGAAAGAATAACTTATCAAGTATTTTTACTAATGAATGAATACTTCCACGGGATAAGTAGTTTTCATTAGTCTTTTCCCTTAATACTGTATATCCTCCTTTATTAGCATTCTAAGAAACTTCAAAGTTTCTAATTCCCAGATAGTTTGACAGACAACTACTTATCCTAAATTTCAGGAAATGTCATGCTTTTGTATACTTCCATCTCTTACGAATATGGTCAAAGTGAGCCTACCCAAGAAAGCACAACACTTGGTACACTGACAAAAATCAAGCTTCTGGATCTGGAAATCTGAAGCCTAGACCCCAGATCATAGTACTCTTCCCTCAAATATGATCAATCTATAGTGCTGTATCGGATGAGCTGAGTGACCCTCTAAAGTCTCTCCTGGTACATTCTATGACATAAACAAAGAACATGAGTGGGAAGCAATTAAGATTTTAACTTCTGTAAGATTTAACAGAAGAAAGAACAATAGATTGTATTTTCACATGTACGAGCAAAACAGTTTTTGTTTTTGTTCTCTGAAAACAGTCTGGGTAACACTAACAACAGGAAAGACACTACAGAGTCAGAAAAATAGAAAACCCGCAAAACAATCAAGAGTCAAATAAATCTACCACATATTCACTGGTGATTTTTGCCACAGTAGTTTGGAAGAAACAGAGAAGAAATCTAATTACAGTATATTTAAAAATAAATGGCAAGTTAGAAAGTCTAGTAGGGATTTTCCTAGCAGAGGACTCAAAAGCAACTCCAAAAAGGGACCACATCTCTTTTATTTCTTTATACTCAGTGAATAATATAATGTTCCTGGCAGTCAAAAGATATATACTGAAATAATGACTACAACATGGGGGAAGAAAAAATCCAACATACTGGAGGTAAAGCAACCTAGAATAAGAGAACTACTAAATATTCATATGCAGTTGGAAAGGGCAAAGACAGAAGATACTTGACACTAGAAACAGTCAAGGGAAAATGGAGTAATCTAAGTCCACTGTGAAAGCAAGGTAAGTTACAACCAAGAACACTGGCAAAACAAGCCTCTCTAGCATTGCATTTTCCCTTGGGTGGATGTGACAGGTACACGTAAGCATGATGAAGGAGGTTATAAACAGACAACTTGATACCTTACCTAAAAGAAGTAAAAGGCAAAATTAGCTGCAAAACGTGAGTAGTGACAGGATGGACTGCAGAGAAGTATAAAGGAAAGAAAAAACTTTTGACCTCTTAAGGCAAATTTTGTGCTCCCTCGCCATTTTTTTTAAGACTGGAGAACTGAGGGGCGCCTGGGTGGCTCAGTTGGTTAAGCGACTGCCTTTGGCTCAGGTCATGATCCCGGAGACCCGGGATCGAGCCCCACATCAGGCTTCCTGCTCGGCGGGAAGCCTGCTTCACCCTCTCTCACCACCCTCCCCCACCTTGTGTTCCCTCTCTGTGTTTCTCTCTGTGAAATAAATAAAATCTTAAAAAAAAAAAAAAAAAAAAAAGACTGGAGAACTGAAAAGGGTCTATCGTAAGTACTGAAAGAATGACTAAATGGTATTATAAAAGCCAAGCTAAGTGTTATTCTTAAAGGAACATAAAGGAACTTATAAAAACAAGTGCAGAAGAACAGGTATTTTAAAAACAAGGTTCTAAACCTCTATCAAAAGCCATTTTTCTCAGGGCTCCTGGGTGGCTCAGTCATTAAGCGTCTCCTTTCGGCTCAGGCCATGTTGCCAGAGTCCCTGGATGGAGCCCTGCATCAGCTTCCTGCTCAGCGGGAAGCCTGCTTCTCCCTCTCTCACTCCCCTTGACTGTGTTCCCTCTCTAGCTGTGTTTCTCTCTGTCAAATAAATAAACAAAATTTTAAAAAAAAAAAAGAAAAGCCATTTTTCTCAATTGGGTATTACTCTGCTTACTCAATAAAGTCTTTTAGAAAGACTTACCAATCACCTGTAACAATAACATACTGTAAAGACAGAAGAAGGCTTGGTAAAAGAAACAGTGTTACAGTTCCCTATGTCCCCAATGTTTATAAAACTCAAGGGTTTCAAAAGCTATCAGAGACTACCACCTTGTGGCGAATAATGAAATTGCAATGTACCGGTAATGGGCAAAAAATGAAAAAGCACATGACCTGTAAAATGGCAGTTACTCGACTTCAGGAGTATGGGAATAAACGTGTACTGAAGACCTACCCTGTGCCAGGTCCCTTACACTAATTTTCTTCTATAATCTTCACAACCTCCCCGTGAGGTAAATCCCATTATTCCAAATTTAAAAATTAAAAAAAGATGTCAAAAAGGTTAAGAAATTCATCTAAGACTGTAATTGGATAAAATGCTATATCAAGATCCGAGTTCAGTTTAGACTACAAAGCCCCAGCTCCTTCCACTGGACTATACACCCTACAGGAACTATTATTATTCCCGAAGCCCCTAAAAGTAAACTGCTTCCTAATGATCATACCAGACAGCCCAAAGCAAAATTTCATTAATAACAGCAACTTCCTATATCGTCTTTGTGCTTACCTCATGTGTACACCCTTCAACAGTTTCTACGGATTGCACCTTGACTCTGGGCATCAAGTCTGCCAAACTTAAAAAGAAAAATTATAGAAGTTACATTAAAATAAATTATTTTTCTATAATTAGATAATAACCCTCCAATCTGCACTGTTAAGGAAAATGACACTGCCCAATTATCAGTATTAAAATTGGAAAAAAATTTGCTATTAAGACTATTAAAAAAGATTTTCAGATTACTCAAATCTATGCTAAGAATTCAAAATGATTAGTTAACATCTATATTTACAAAGAGAGTACAGATGCCAAGTAGATTATTCAAAGAATTATGTCAGCTTAGTTCCAGTAATTAAAAAAAAAAGCACCCCTTCAAAGTAATTGTCACTACTTCAAAACATGAAGCTGGTTATAAAAACCATTACATGAAACTAGCTTAACACAGACGTTGCTATAATTCATAGAAGTGTTCTTTATTCTCTTCAAAACCCTAACTTCTTATCTAGATTCTGTTTAGATTCTGAAAAGGACAGGATTACGGATAAATTGAAGAAAACTCATACTTTGAATAAAACCCAAGGGTTACCACAATAAGCAACCATGATTTTAAATTGCAAATACACTGTAACCTATTCCAGTGGCTTTGGAAAAAGGGTGCATCTGAAGTATTTCAGTGACACATCTACCACCATTAATAGTAGCTATTTCTGCTAGCTACAACAGCTAACTGATTTAAAAAATTCAAGAAAGAGTAAATTTTTCATGGTAGTATCAGGCCAAAATATGGCATACAAAAACAGAGAAGCAAAGCTATGGAGACTGATCACCCTAATAACAAACAGGTCAGCCTAATTTGTATCAACTTCTACAATGAAAAGACCAATACCAGCTATTTCAGTCAGATATCCATGGGTCTCCCTCACTGATACAGTCTTGAGATTACTAGCTATTGTATTGCAACATGTAACAGGAAAAATGTAATTCCTTTTAATATTCCTTCTCACTCATACTTTCCATTGGGTCAGTTTTATTCTTTCCGTATATTCCACTGTCAGTGATCCTCTTCTTGGGAGACTAACAAATAAAGGAAACTTAGGGGTATTTTTCTTTAAAAAAAAAAAAAAATCAGGATTCAGAATTCTTTTTCAAAGTTGGAGTCTAAAATATTAAAAGATAAATCTTATCTATCTTGTCTTCCATTTCCTCAAACTTAAACAGATGTTCTGTATTTTTTGAATATGTAACTAAAAAATACTTTTCATTTCTTTAATCCAACTAATACTTTTATAATATTGCAACATACAAGTAACTTTCCAGACTTCATGCAACCATCGAAGAGTTACTAACATTTATGACAATGGAAATACTACCTTAAATCTTCAGTTACTGATTCTTCCACCCTAGGCTTCTTTCCAAAAATGGGTTCATCTGTACCCTCAAAATCTGCATCTCTCTTGGTTTTTCCGGTATTAGTTGACTCTGACTGCAGTTTACCATCAAAACGTTTCCTGAAAAGTAAATGGTTTAGAATCAATTCTGCGGTATCAGTTCTTACTTTAAGGGTGATTTTGTAAATTATTATTCCATATATAATAGATGTCATTTATAGAAAGTCATGCAAATAGATGTTATGAATCAAAACTGGCTAAAGGCCAGAATACCCAACTAACAAAACTGAACAGTACTCTTTCGACATTTCATATTTTCTTGTAAGTTTTGCTTCAAAAGTATTCTACAGCTCACATTAACATAATTATTAACATACTTTTAAAATGATAAATTAAAAAATGTTAAACATTTACTAACATGAGCACCTTCAATAAAAACTTAATGTTGTCGCTTGGCCCATGATGTTACTATTAAAGAGAAAATTTTTTCTTTGTGGTCAGATTCACTGGTCAAAAGTAATGACAATAAATGGTATTGGTGTACTAGAGATATCCTGATAGGAGGTCAATCTGACCTATGTGCTTTTTACATTAAACGGTCAATTATATGTGGATTTTAGTTCTAATTATGAACGGTGAAACAACAAAGCCTCTAGAAGATAAAACAAAAGTAGTTTTACTAAATAGGACATAGAATTATTGATCAAAAATTAAGTCTGATAAATTGGAGTGCATTAAAACTAAGAATTTCTGTTAATCAAAAGATATCATTAAGAGAGTAAATGGGCAAGAAAAAGAGTAGACGACATCTGAACCACATATAACTGACAAAAGCCATTTATCTAAATAAAATACAGGGGGTGGAGATTACAAATTTAAAAATAAATAAATGAGAAAAAAAAGATCTGAACAGGCATTTTACAAAAGAGGATATCCAATTGGCCAGTAAGCATATAAAAATAAGCTCAAAATAAGTACTCACAGGGAAAATAAAAATTAGGCTATATTGAATCAGTGGCTCTCAAATTTTTGGACTCTGAATTCTTTGCAAGTCTTGAAAATGATGGAGGATTTCAAAGAATTTTGTTTATGTAATTGTAACTACTGGTATTTACCACATCAGATATTAAAATTGGGCATTTTTAAAATATTTACTTATTATTTCAAAACAGCAATACCAAAACCATAATATTAACATAAGTAACATCTGATAAAAAGTAAGTATTCTTTCAAAATGAGAAAAGCGGCAGTTTATTTTTATAAATTTCTTTAATGCCTGGCTTAAGAGAATGTATCTGGAGCCCACATCTATTTCTGCATTCAACTTGAGATAGGTACTATTATGAATTTCAAGAACAATGCTGAGCCAAAGTCAGACACAAAGGTATATATTCTGAATGATTCCATTTACATTATATTCACAAACAGAAAAAAAATAGTATGTTATTACGATAGTCACTTTTTCTGGGGAAAAAGAAGGTTGTCCAAAATATTCTATTTTTTTCTCCCAAATGAGGGTTACGTATGTTAATTTTATGAAAATTCAGCTTATGGACTTTAACATTTCTCTTTTTATGTTTTACTTAAAAAGTTTTTTTTTTCTTTAAGAGTAACAAATAGTAATCTGTATGCTTGAACAATCTTTCCATAACAAAGTTCCTTCTTTGACACTAGCAAAACCTGAAATTTGTAACTTCTATTAATCCCAGTTTAGTCGGAAAGGTATTCATTCTTGTCCCATATTTGCTGCTGACTACTTATGGGAATCTCTTTTGGACAAGCCATCAATATCTTTGGGCCTCAGTAAAGTCAGACATTTGGATGATATCTAATCCCTCTAAAGTTCTAACATTCTACTAGTCTATCCTTGAATTACTAAGCATCAAGAAAACGACAATTAAAACTTACTAGGCAGCTGGTGATAACCATAAAACAAAAAAAATTTAGTTTGTTATTAACCTTCAGAAACTTAAAACTTAAATTTATAGAACACTTTCCTTTCCTATATTATTCACTACTGTATGTTAGACTTTTAGGTTTCCAATTATTTATTTCTCTTATAGCTTAGGATGTTATGTCACATGTGGAACTCGCACACTTGAAACATCAGTTAAATAGAAGGATGGAAATAAAGTGTCATAGATAACAAAGTTACTCTTTATTTTTTGAAAAAAAGATTTTATTTTTTAAAAGTAATCTCTACACTCAGTGGAAGGCTTGAACTTACAACCCTGTGATCAAAAGCCGCACGCTCTAACGAGTGAGCTAGTCAAGCGCCCGGAAGAGTAAGTTTTTGATTTACTGAAACGGCAAGAAAATGTTATTTCTAGACATGACAACCGCATCACGGAATCGTACATAGAATCCTTCTCTTATATAAGATATTAAAGAAGTGGAAAAGACACAGATATGCACATGCACATATGTATTATCAGAAAGAAATAATGAAAAGAAATCAAAAACTCAGGGGAGGGAAGAAACGGCAAAAAACACAAAGATAAAAGCAAAGATGTTCTGTTTTATACTTTTGATTTTGGAACTATAAAATAATGTTGTACATAATTTCTTAAAAATTAAATTCTTAGCAATCCTTAAAAGTAGAAAATGAACTGAAACAAAGGAACGCAATGGGTATCAAGCTGATAGCATATTTAGAAAAGGAACTACTAAAGAGTATTTTCACTGTCAGTGTGATATATTTTTTCTAAGGACAAAAAGAACTACCTATTAGAACCACAAACTATTCAATATTCTATTTTGAATGGCAATAATGTATTGTTATTTTAAGCTACTACAAGAACACATAAAGTTTAACTATGTAATCATTAGGTATGAAGATTTTTCAGCAAAAAAGGGATACAATTACAAAATCAAAGCCAAATAAAAACCCTGTAATATTATTTACACTGTAAATGTCAGTATGTACTTTATTTTTTTCTAAAAACAGTGATTCCCCAGTTCCTTCTACTCTAGAGGCCTAAAAGCAATGAAATCCTGAAGCAATGAGCACTCTAAGCACCAAATAACATTTCCCACTATAAGGAACTGGAGACTCTTTGGAGAGACCAGATTCCAGGTTTGGGACTGAAAAAGTGTATTATGAGTCCAGAAAAGTTTTTGCCGAAAAGCACAGATACTATCAAGGCCTGATTAAGCTTGTCAAAAGAACGCAAGAGCTAATTTAAAGAGTTCTCATTGGTAGGATCAAAAATAGTAACACAAATAACTCAAGTGTCCATCAAAACATGAAGGTATAAATATATGTGGTATATCCATAAAAAGGAACACTATTCAGCAACAAAGAGGAACTGGAGACACATGCCTCAATTGAATGAATCTCCAAAGAAGTGACTATGAGAAACTAGGCAAAAAAGGAATGTAAATAGATCTGAAAATAATTAACTCTTTACTATCAGTGCTGTCCAATATACATATACAATGCAAACTTCACATGTAATTTAAAATTTCTAGCCACATTAAAAACGTTAAAATCAGTTCTAATATATTTCATTTGATCCAATATATAAAAAATACTACCAATTCAGTATATATCAAGATAAAAATTAATGGGGAGTCTGTATTTTTTTACATTAAAATTTCAAAATCTAGTGTGTATTGTATATTTACAGCACATCTCAATTCTGACTAGCTACAGTTTAAGTGTGTAACGCCTACAGGAGTGTAGTGGGTATTACACTACAGTTAAGCTTTAGATGTAAGGACAATTAGCAGTAAATATTTAAGGATATAAGAGCTAATTATATAATAGCATAAGAAAGCAAATTCAGGTTTTAGAGACTATAGAAGGCAGAGGACCTGGTTCTTTATCTCAGCTATCCCCCAAAAGACATTAATTGTACAAGGGAGAAAGAGGGAGACTATTGTGGAATAAGACTTCCGGGATGTAACAATCAAAACAGTGTATGAGCTTTGTCTGAATCCTGATTCACATAAACCAACTACAAAAAAAATACCTGTGACACAACTGGGGAAATCTCATTCTGAACTGAATACTCAATGATATTAAGGAAATAATGTAAATTTTCTGGGGTATACTAATGGTATAACTACACTAGAAAAAGGGGCACCTGGGTGGCTCTGTGATTAAGCGTCTGCCTTTGGCCGAGGTCATGATCCCAGGGTCCTAGGATGTGAGCCCCACATGGGGCTCCCTGCTCGGCGGGAAGTCTGCTTTTCCCTCTCCCACTCCTCCTGCTTGTGTTCCTTCTCTCACTGTATTTCTCTGTCAAATAAATAAATAAAATCTTAGAAAAAAAAACCATGCTAGAAAATCAATAAGGTGCAACTGAAATATTTAGGGGAAAATAACATGATGAATAGCATACTACTTGATCTAGAGTATAAAATACATGAGACGTTTCTCTGAATTCCACGATTTGTTTTCCTATGTTACCTAAGTTGGATAGAAACCACGCATATTATGATATGAATAATAACTATCGTAGCGTGATAGCTGGAATCAGGCAAATTGGATTTTTTTCTAAAACTACTGAGAAGAGTAGGTCTAGCTAGAAGTATCAGTAAATAAAATCTCTTAAATCCCTAGCGTTCTATATTTTTATGATTTCCCTTCTCTAATATTCAAATATTTCCTAGTAAAATTAAAATCTAAATTAAATTTTTGTATCCTACAAACTTTCACTTGGTAAGCTGTACTAGTACAGTACAAAGTGAGTTAATTTTATTTACTAAAGTCAGAAATTACTTGTGTATTGTCTACATCACATCACAGTTGCTCATTCAAACTATACCAACTATTAATTATTTCTACTTGGAAAAAAGGCACGAATGTGTCCTCCTTTCTCATTTTCCCTGAAATGTTTGCCCAAACGCTCCAACTCCTTCAAACTCAATGAGAAAGACTATTTTTCTACTTTCACTCCTACTTACCTGACACTTCTCACCCCTTATTGCTCTGTTTTCCTTATTTTTGTCTTCAGTACTTGCTCACATGTATCTCCAACTCAAGCAGTACCAATTCAAATAACACCCAAATGTATACTTCCAGTTCTAAGGTTTGTCCAAAACCTAATTAAAACTGTCCCTTGAGGGGCGCCTGGGTGGCTCAGTTGGTTAAGTGACTGCCTTTGGCTCAGGTCATGATCCCGGAGACGCGGGATCAAGCCCCACATCAGGCTTCCTGCTAGGTGGGAAGCCTGCTTCTCCCTCTCTCACTCCCCCTGCTTGTGTTCCCTCTCTGTGTTTCTCTGTCAAATAAATAAAATCTTTAAAAAAATTTTTTAATAAAAAAAGAAATTAAAATTCATGTGCTTGATATTCAAGATCCTTCACAATCTAAAACCAATTTTTATTCTCAGTTTTATCTCTTGTTGACTCTAAGCAAACACTCTCTCTCCCCCAATTTGTAAAAGAAAAATCTGCCCATGAGTAACAAATCATTTCCTCTTGCATGTAAGTCTCCCTAAATGACACAAATAGAAATCTCTTTACTGAACCTGTATAGCAATTAACTGTATACACAACCTATTTAATCTCAAACACCTACTAACCTTTAAAATATTTACTTGTTCTATAAGGACTAAAAATTCCTTGAGAGCAAAATCATGTGTAATTTCATTTATTCTCTTGATATCTCCCCCAGTTAACATTAAATTTTGTTTATAAACAATGAGTCATCTTACTTTTTTATTTAGAACCATCTTATTTTAACTCACGTATCAACTTTTTCTTGTTCTACTATAAACAATTTCGTACACTTCAAGGTAGTTTTATTCATCAGTCTATACATATGTTTAGGAACCCATAAGCTTTAAAAATTTTCTTAGCAAATTCAGCTATAACCAGCTTCTGACACTGTATTGCGTGCTTTACATATAGTATCTCACTTAATCCTCACAACCGCAGTAGCAGGCACTCTCACGTTCTTTTTACGGGCAAAAAACGAAAGCGTGGAGATTAAATTTCTCTCCCTTCTCCTGTTGCTGTTTGCCCGTACCAAGTCAATCCAAGTCACGTTTTCTAAGCTTCTTAACCCTTTTCTGGTCATTAATCTCATTAAAGACTGTGCCAGGTATCGTAGGGTACAAACCTAAGAAACACCTTACCTCCCTTCCCTACCTCACGGCGCACATCGGCGTGCTCTGCAACCTAGACATTAAGGAATTGCAGTGGCAGCTCATGCCGCCTGCGGACACTGGGGAACACCAAAATTCCAATTCACCAAACCAACAGTCTTCCTTCTCCCTCAACATTTTCCCCCAAACCACTTCACCCGCCCACGCCACTCAATGTACACTCCAACTGCTCGTGGTCTACGAAAGAACGCTGTATTTTCTCTGTATTGAGAGCAGAAAAACAAAAACAAAAACACCGCCTGACATCTTCCTTACCCGCCCTTTTCCGCAGACCCCGGAGGCCCCTTCCATTTCCCCTTTTCTTTCTCCTTGTCTTTTTTAGTTCCGGGCGCGGTGGTCGAGTCGTCCTCAAACACGCTGAACAGCTCATCCCCGAAAGCGTCCGCCATCTTCCGGAGCTGGGAGACCCAATCTCCCTCCTACCCACGATGCTCTGCGAGCGCACCGACAGTGACGCCAAGGGAAGCCTCAGCTGTCGCCTCTAGAAGACAAACATAATCTAGCCCTACAACACCATCCCCCAGAATTCCTCCTTGACTTCTTCTCTTCCGAATTTTCCTTTCCGACCACTGCTGGGTGGCCAGCTCTCTGACTTAAAGAGCGAGAGTGGAGAAAAGGCCCGGCACGCCGCAGGCACCTAGAGAGCGGCGAGGAGGCGGAGCCCTGGTGAAGCGGACCAATTGCAAGGCTGCGAGAAGCCCGGATGGAGGACGCTGGGTGGCGGGGTGGGACCCCGGGAATGTAAAGAGCGTTTGGAGGCGGTGCTGCGGTGGTTCCGGGACCTGGACGAAGGCACTGTGGTACAGCTGCAACATGGGCGGCAAGAACAAGAAACATAAGGCTCCGGGAGCCGCGGCGGTCCGGGCCGCAGTGTCTGCTTCCAGAGCCAAATCCGCGGAGGCCGGAGCTCTTGGGGAGGCCCAAAACAAGAAGTCCGTAGCCAGGCCGCCCCCCGCCGTTGCTGCCAGCACCAGGGAGCCCCGAGTCAAGCAAGGTACGAGCGGTCCTGGAGCCCCGGACTTTCCACCCCGAGCAGCTGCTCCTATTCCAAGGGAGAAGCCAGAGTTATTTGGGCGAGCCCTAGTTCTCAAAATTTGTATCTCCCACGCCTGGAGCTCCCTATCTCTTGGCCTTGTTCTAGGTCATTGTGAGTGTTGGGGCCTCCCAAGTTATGACAGTAGCCCTGTTGCAGCCTGGCGTCTCCCACCTAACCCCCCTTCCCCTTTTTCTTCTTCCAAGAACAGAGTAAAAATTGCCTTTGCTCGCGTCTCAGCAGGGATCCGTCCTGAGCCACCACCTAAACTACCTAGGCTAATGCAGAGGTAGGGTGTAGAGTTCCTAACCTACTAGAGCCAGCCGCCTTTTGTACTTGCTCTTCATACTATTTTCAGCCAGGGTGTAGTGTTTTCATGTGTTCTGGAAAAATGTGTAGTAAGAATTTCAGTACTAACACACCGAATATGGGTATACTCTATTGTGGAATTATGTCCTGTGTTTACCATAGCCATGCCGTTTTGGCGTACTGTGCAATTTGGTTTTATAACTCAGACTGCTGATTCCGGCTGCAGATGAGCAGGCCCCTGTTACAGCTGATTCCAAAAGATAAACAGGTGTACTCTGTTTTGTTCTGCTTAACTTGTTTGGTTTTTTTGTGTGTTTTTTTGTTTGCTTGTTTTTACTGAAATATTCGATCAACACTTATTTATCGTGTATACAAATACTGTGTATATTGTGTATACACATACCTGTGTCTTTCATGATGTTAGGGGTGGGATGAGCAATATGGACTCATATGGACCTTGCTAATGTAATGGTGGATAGAGGCATTAAATGATCACACCAGTATCACTTTATACTTATTAGATGCCATAAAAAGCTAAGGAAGAAAATGTAACAAGGTAATTAATTTTTACTGGGGAGGAGGAGGAGGGGTCATACATGGTCTCTTTGAAAACCTGAGATCAGGAGGACTAGTGTTAATTTTGTTTGTTTTTTTAATTTTTTTAAAAGATTTTATTTATTTGACAGAGAGAAACACAGCAAGAGAGGGAACACAAGGAGCGGGAGTGAGAGAGGGAGAAGCAGGCTTCCCGCCGAGCAGGGAGCCGGATGTGGGACTCGATCCCCGGTCTCTGGGACCATGATCTGAGCCAAAAGCAGTCATTTAACCAACTGAGCCACCCAGGCGCCCCATAACTGTTAGTTTTGTAAAGGATGGGGAAGTAGTATTCTTGGCAGAGTTAAGGAACTCCATGTGCAAAGATCTTCAGTGAGGGAGGAGCTTGGCTTATTGAGGTACTCCTGGAATGTAGGCATTGCTGAAGAGAAGATGAGACTGAAGAAGCTGGCCCTTAACAGACTTTCACCTAGAAGATTAATGAATAATTCTTTGCCCTACAGTTTATTTTAACTTTTTTTTGTTGTTGCAAAAAGGTGATTTTATTAAAGCACAGAGATAGGACCCATGGGCAGAAAGAGCTCCTGCCTACAATTATAATATATATATATATATATTTTTTAAAACTTTATTTGATAGAGAGACAGCGAGAGAGGAAACAAGCAGGGGGAGTGAGAGAAGCAAGCTTCCCACTGAGCAGGAGCCGGATGTAGGGCTCCATCCCTGGACGCAGGGATCCTGATCTGAGCCAAAGGCAGATGCTTAATGACTGAGCCACTCAGGTGCCCCCAATTATAATATTTTTTTAACTACAAAGATAAAATGTCTATAAATAGGAATACATAGAATTTCTCTTCAACTATTATTCTCTAGCATGTTTACTCTCAATCCGCCTCTTTTGCATTCTTTTTCTGACATTCCTCTGAATTCTTTCAACTTTCTAATAATTTGTTCTGATCTTTGTCTTCTTATTCCTCCTGCTCCAAAACGTGACCCTCACTAAAGGTGTTAGTCTATGACAGTATAGTTTTCTATAGCCTTTCTAGGAGAGTACTCCATTACTAATTCTGTCTTGTCCTTTGTACATGATTCCTCAGTCTGTTCAGTGCTGGTCTCTATTCTAATCCCCAGCCAGCCATGTCTGTATTTACTTAGACCCTTTGGCCCTATTTTGCAAGCCTCTCAAATTTAACTCAACTAATTCTAAACTACTCTTTTCTCCCCACACTAGCTCTTTAGATTTCCTTGTTTCTTTTTTCCACCACATTCCTCTTTATCCAATGTCAGTAGTTACTTTTAACGCCTTCCTTTCTTCTTCATGTGTAATCTCTTGCCTGGCTTCATTCAGTCTTGACTCATTTGTCTTCTGTGTACAGCATTTTCACTTTCTTTTGTGGTGTTCACACCTGTCTGGGCATTCATGAATTCCTGGAGTACCAACAAAGCCTTCTGATGGGTCTCCCCAACTCCGTTATTTTTCTTCTTCCAGTTTGTCCTGCATTCAAGCATCAGATTTATCTTGGAGAATGGCTGCTTTGTTCATAGCACTTCTCAATTTCTTCCACAGCATCTTCACTGACTTTGTGATAAAGTCCATACTGTTCGCTTAGCACCTATGACCCTTTTTCCAGCCTTTTTCTAATTCCTATATTCACCTGTAGTAAATCTGGGGTATTTTCATTGTTCCAAATGTAGCTGTTGACTTTCTCCTCCTATATTCTTGCCATTTTCTTTCTTTATTTCTTTTTTTTCTTGGTGGGGGGGAATTGTATTTATTAGACAGAAACACAGCTAAGGAAGGAACACAAGCAGGGAGAGAGAGAGGGAGAAGCGGTCTTCCCGCTGAGCAGGGAGCCAATGTGGGGCTCGATCCTGGGACTCCAGGATCATGACCTGAGCCGAAGGCAGACGCTTAATGACTGAGCCACCCAGGCGCCCCTCTTGCCATTTTCTCCTAATGAAATGCCACCTATCTCAAGCACTGTCTTCTGAAATCCTCCAACACCCATCCCAGTTGTCAGATACTTTTTAAATTCTCTTATCTACAGCTCATTTATCATTGTTATTTGAATCATTCTTTTTGATGTCTACGTCTTGCCTGTTGAATGTGAGGAAATATCCTACAAAATTTTAGGAGGTAGGAACTGTTTCATGGATATATATTAATATACCTCAGTGTCTGTTCCAGGGCTGTGCATATAGTCATTGAAATGTTCTCTTGGATAAGAGACAAGGAGAAATTCAGAGGAAATAAGGCTAAGAAGTCAAGAGAGAGAAAATGAGAGGTTATCTATTTAATTTGTAGAAAATATTTTTTTAACTAAATATGTGTACCAGTATATATAAAATAAATGTGCTGCACAGATTGCCAGATGGTTTTTCTTTTTTTCTTTTTCTTTTTTTCTATTTGGGTGTTGTAATATAAAATATGTTAGGCCTCCTTTGGAGATAAAAACATCTCTGAACTTGTTGTAGTTGCTAATGGAAGTATAACTATTCTAGTCCATTTCATCTCTTATTTTTTCAGAAGTTTGAGGTATTGTAGTTAGCATAACTTTCCTAAGATTGTCCTCTCACCTAGAGGTAGAGAATCACTGCTGCCATGAAAGGGCTCTTGGCACAGTTCTCAGTATTCTCCCACGCCTGGTTTGTTTTGTTGTTTTTTTTTTTTCCATTTCATTTGTTCATCAAATTTTTGAATTATTGCTATGTGCCAGGTAAGATGTTAGGCACTGAGAATACCACAGGAACTGTTCAGGAGAGCAAACTAACAACTATAAGACTTGTATGTTTGAAAATCCTTAAACCTAGCTGAGAGTTGAAATCCTAGGGGGCAAAGAACACTGGGGGAGTAATGTCATAAGTAAACTCATAAAAACTGTGATAAATACTTTTCAGGGTTATTCAAATAAAACAGAAAAATTGTGAGAAAGGGCAGAAAACTGACTTGGTAAAGAATAAATTGTCCATGGGCACCTGGGTGGCTCAGTGGGTTAGAGCCTCTGCCTTCGGCTCAGGTTATGATCTTGGGGTCCTGGGATCGAGGCCCGTGTCAGGCTCTCTGCTCATCAGGGAGCCTGTTTCCTCTGCTCTCTCTGCCTGCCTGTCTGCCTGCTTGTGATCTCTCTGTTAAATAAATAAAAAAATCTTAAAAAAAAACATTGGTAGAGTCTGTTTTTGCTTAAAACACAGAAGGCTTGTGGTCCGCGGGTGACTCAGTCAGTTAAGGGTCTGTCTTTGGCTCAGGCCACGATCCCGAGGTTTTGGGATTAAACCCCTCCTTGGGCTCCCTGCTCAGTAGGTTGTCTGCTGCTTCTTCTGCCCCTCACCCACTCATGTGCATGCTCTCTCTCTTTCTGTCAAATGAAATCTTAAACAAACAAGAAAAAAAACAAACAGGGAATGCTTCCCTAAGGAAACTTCTGTGCTGAGATGGTTTGAAGTATCCAGTTCTTAGAAAATCTGGAGAAAGGGTCGTGTGGGTGGCTCAGTTGTTAAGCATCTACCTTTGGCTCAGGTCATGATCCCAGGGTCCTAGGATGGAGCCCACATCGGTTGCCCTGCTCAGGGGGAGGCCTGCTTCTCCCTCTCCAAGTCCCCCTGCTTGTATCCCCATCAGATAAATAAAATCTTAAAGAAAAGGAAATCTAAAAACAGCATGTTTGAGGCTAAGAGAACAAGGCAAAGGCCCTAACGTGGTAGTAAGTTTGGCATGTTAGAAGAAAACGAAAGAGTCTGGGTAGAATGAAAGGGAGCTACTGTTGGTATTAAATGTGGGGGAGACTTTATCTAGTTTACATTTTTTTTAAAAGATTTTCTTTATTTGACAGAGAGAAACACAGCCAGAGAGGGAACACAAGCAGGGGGAGTGAGAGAGGGGGAAGCAGGCTTCCCACCGAGCAGGGAGCCCGATGTGGGACTCGATCCCCCGTCTCCAGGATCATGACCTGAGCCGAAGGCAGTCACTTAACCAACTGAGCCACCCAGGCGCCCCTCTAGTTTACATTTTTAAAGGAAAAGATTAGTGAGGTGGTTCTAGCGGTGTGGACTTCCTCACAGACCCTGACTACTCAGGTTGTATCTGTTCATCCTCATTTGTTCTCTAGATAATATTCTGTACTTCCCTTTCAGAGCTTATTTAGATATTAGTTGCTTTATTACCCCATGAAGACAAGGACTGGGTCTTATTTATTGCTGTTTGGAACCCTTGACTGGTTCAGATCTCCTTGCAGTTGTATACTGTTGGGTAGAAAGAACCAGAGTGCCTCAGTGCACCTGTCACCAGGACTAGCAACTCAAAGTGAGTGTATTAGTGATAGCAGGTCATTATAATCACTTTGTGATGTAAAATGGAATATATTTTTAAAAGAATATGTTATGAAAGAAAGAGTATTAGGTAATAAGAAATTGATTTTTGGTTGATGGTTTTTTTTTATTAGCTGTCATCTTGAATAAGTCACTTTTTCTATGCTTCAACTTTAATATTTTTGACAATATATGCATTCTGTGAAATATAATTTATATATTCAAAATCCATAACTTTTGCCTTAGAGGTACTATAAACTAACATCCTTCCTTCCAGTTAGATTTTTAGTAACTCGCTCCATGTGAAAAGGAAAACCACAGTTTATGGAAAAAGGCCTTTAAGTAGCAAGGAAAAGTAGCTCATAAATCCTGTGCACCTTAGTTGAATTGGAAAATAGAGTTACTAATTTATATGTTTGAATATCTGTTTTCTTCTGGTGCCTTAAATTTTTCTTAAGTAACACATTTGAATCTGGTGGCAGGGAGCTGTTAGACATTCTGAAAAGTTGGCAGCTGTCAGGAAAGGAGACCAAAGGATCGCCAAATAGAAAATTAGAGCAGTTTCAGGGAATTGAGTAAGTTCATTCTTTTTAGTAATCTCTTTATGCCTCCAGGAACAATAGTAGATATTCATAATAGGTAATGTCTCATAAAAAGCTTCAAATTTTGCTAACTGAATATGTTCTAAGAAGAATTTGAAATAGAAAGGGCCTTACTGGTTTACTTGATATAATTGGTGATACCACTGAGGCAAGATCTCATTGTTGATTCATTTCCCCAGCATATTGATTAAAATAAAAACGTACCCACTTTTAGGGACACCTCTTGACACCCAGTAAATATGCATCAGTATTTGTGTACATTCCCCTCCTGATTTTGGGAAGACTCAGCACTTCTTTTACTTGCCCTCTGGATGTTCACAGTTAAACTGACTTAAAGGAAGTGTATGGTTGGATATTTTAGGTGGAATGGTTAGAGAAGACAAATGAGAGCTTACTACAATCTTCAGAGCTTACTACTTACTTCAGTCTTTACTAACAAAAAAATTATTAAAGGAATATACAGTTTCACCTCTATCAGTAACACATAACCTTGAACTGTTTCTCAATATAGTCGTGGCAATAAACTGCTCATCATCTGTACCTTTTCCAAAAGGGTTATAATTGGGTCCCCCTCAATAATTTTGGAGACTTGTAAACCCTAATTAGTATGCTGAATTTGTGAACAAGTTTACTACGTTGATGAGACCTCACAGAAATGGGTAAGGACTACTGATAGGTCCTCTCATTTATGACTGTTGACATGAGTTGATGAGGAACATTACTAAGATTAAAGTCTAAGACTACACGATAAGGAAATTAGCCATACTGTGCCAGAATTGTCACTATCTTTTTTCATATACTCTAGGTAGCGTTGGGTATTTTCTATATAACTAGCATAGAAGTAATTCAGGGAACCACTAATGTGTTTAGTTCAGACGGCCCCAATGTAAAGTTACAGTCAAAAACTTTTGTTTTAAAATGCCTGATTATACTAACTAGCATCTTAAAATGAATACCCTCATGTAAGTCAACAAAGCTCTTAAGCTTTAAAATCATAATAATCAACTTCTAAATTTAACATTTAGGTTTCTCTCTAAAAAAATAAAATCTTATTTTGAGATATATAAGAGTAGAGTAAGTATTATATGATTCTAGGGTTATTCTTACACAGCAGTGGTTCGCCAGGTATGTTTCAAGGAATCCTTTGGAATTCTTGAGACCATACTGGCTGGGCCTCTGTGAGGTCAGAACTAGCTCCGTAATCTAAAATGTTGTCATTTTTGTAGTTATTTTCTCATGAGTATACAGTGGTATTTTTCAATGGCTACATGATAGTAGTACAAAAAATTGAATGCAAAATCCAGACATTAAGAGATTTGCAAACATGGAAAACAGTTGTTGTTTTTTTTATTTTGGAAAATGAAGTTATTTTCCTTTTTTTATTACATTCTTTTATTTTTTCAGTGCTCCAAGGTGAAGTTATTTTTCATAAAAAGTTAATATTAACTGGTCATGGGTTATTTTTAATGAATTAATGACTATTTAAAAATTGTCCTTTTTACTCTATGGTATGTATCAGTGTTATAATTCACATGAACAGAAAGTATTTAGGATTGTCACTGATTTTTAAGAGCATAAGGAGATCGTGAGACCAAAGGATTGAAAGTACCTTTTTTTTTTTTATTGTTACTAAAATTTTTTTTTCCAGTGTTCCAAGATTCATTCCCCATTCCCCACACCCAGTGCTCCATGCTTTAGGTGTCCCCAGTACCCACCACCAGGCTCTCCCATCCCTCCACCCCCCTCCCTCCAAGTCCCTCAGTTTGTTTCTGTGTCCAAAGTCTCTGTTGTTTCGTTTCCCTCCCTGGATTACCCTATGAAAGAACCTTTTAATACTATTTATTCCTTTTTGGTTCGTTGTTAGAGAACTGATGATATGCGTAGTATTTCTGTTGGCAGGAACAGAGTTGGCAGCTGTAGTGGGTTGAATAGTGTCCCGTGTCCCCCATCCTTCTCCACTCACCAAAGTTCATTTGCACCTGGAACCTCAGAACGTGGCCTTATTTGGAAATAAGGTCTTTACAGATATAATTAGTCAAGGATCTTGAGATGAAATCATCCATTGACTAGTGTCCAGAGAAAGGAGAGGGATATTTGGACAAAGATACACAGGGAATAAGGCCACGTGAAGCCCCATGTGTGAAAAAAGAGGCAGACAATGCAAGCAACTCCTGGGATTACCAGAAGCCAGAAGAGGCAAGAAAGGATTCTTATTTAGAGCTTGCAGGGAGCATGGGCCTGTTGACAACTTGGTTTTGACTTCTGGCCTCCAGAATTGTGAGAGAATATTTCTGTTATATTCGGCCAACCAAGTTTGTGATAATTTGTCCTAGGACACTAATACAGCAACCTTGCACTCTATTAATAGGAGAAGATGATAGGAACTGCCACCTCATTTTTACCTTAGGGCAGTGTTTCTCTTTAAAATTAGCCATCGTCTCTATCAGAAACCTAATATCCTCTGAGAGGTCTTCAGCTAAATACCAGGCAGAAAAGCATCTGATTGTGACGATACAAAGATGAAGATAGGTTTAATTTTAAAAAACGTACTCTCTAACCTAGAGAAATGTAACGTTTTTGAAAAATTAGAGGCCATATTGCTACTTGTAGATTAGTTGGTGAAGTGGGGAAAAAAGAACTGAAATCAAATATTTAATGTTTAGTAATTTTTTAGAGAAAATTATAATAATGTAATAGTTATTAGTGACTGACTAAATTGACTACTTTTTGTCTGTTACATACAGGTCCGAAAATTTATAGTTTTAATTCTGCAAATGATTCTGGTGGCCCTGCTAATCTGGATAAATCTATTTTGAAAGTGAGTACTGAGATTTTGAGTCATTTCAAGAAATGTTTTCTTTGAAAAGGAAAAAAAAAGATATATTCTTAAAAATAAGGAAATAATGGGCTGTCTAAATTTTTTGTAATAGTTAATTGCTGATCTGTACTAGATAGGAGTAAATCATAACACATATATTGAAAGCCCATAAGAAATGAAAGGAGAGATGGATAAGATCCCAATTTCTAAGGATAACATATGTATCCTTTCAGATCTGATTTGGTGTACGTTTCCAGCCTCCTCTCCGTTATTCTTCTCCACTTAAAATTTTAGTATAAATCTCATTTTTTCCTCAAATCCCATATGATTTTGTGACTCCGGACTTTTGTCAGTGGGCTCTTTGCTTAAAAAGACCTACTTCCTCTTCTCTGTTTGTCACCTCTGGAACCTCTAGGATATCCTTCATAACTCAGCAATTTTCCTTGTGGTTCCATATTATTTTCATATACCTTTTTAAGTAATTGCTGTGGTTTATAGTTTATCTTTTTTTGGTTTTCTCTGCTAGACTGAACTGAAGGATATTTTTGAGCTTAGCTCATCATAGGCATTCAGTAAAGATATGGTCAGGAAATGGTATCTTTGTAGGTAGATGTTTATGTATTTTTAGGTCCCAAATATGAAAAGAACATATGGAACAAAAATATTGGAGATAAAATGGCTAATAGAAAAACATGAGTCAAACTCTGGAAGCCAAAAGAATTGGCATTGCCTAATTATTACTATTTATATAGTTTTTACTTTTACCTTATAGATCTTTTTAGTGTAGCATCCATTCTTTCAAGCTGTGTGCTTGGAATGATTTACAGTAAGCAGCTGGACTCCATCTCCAAGGATTCTGATTCGGCTTGTTTAGGATCAAGCTTAGGAATCAGTCTTTATGATAGCAGTCCAAGGACAATGTCTTGAGACATACAGGTTCAAGATGGTTTTTAAGGGATTTTTTTTTTTTTTTTTTTTTTTTTGGCCATACGTTGCTTTTTCCATGTCATAATTTTTCTTTTTTTTTTTTTTCCTAAAGATTTTATTTATTTGAGAGAGAGAGAGATAGTAGAGGAGAGGGAGAAACAGGCTTCCTGCTGAGCAGAATTGCTGACCTGCGGCTTGATCCCAGAACCCTGGGATCTTGACCTGGGCTGATGCTTAACACTGAGACGCTTAACCAACTGAGCCACCCAGGCTCCCTATCACATTTTTTCTTAAATATGTAGTACAGATGTGGTACAATGAATGGTAGTCTAAAATATAGTAGTTATTTTATCTGATTTTCACTGAAATTCTTGGGTTGATTGGCAAGGATATAGAAATTTTATTTTTTTTCTAATTATTAACTCTTTAGATTCTAATTGATATGACCTTTTGGCTTTAACAGGTGGTAATTAATCACAAACTAGAGCAAAGAATTATTGGAGTGATAAATGAGCATAAAAAGCAAAATAATGATAAGGGAGTGATTTCTGGAAGACTTACTGCCAAAAAATTACAGGTATTTTGCAAACTTTTTTTAAGTTCCTTATTTTTAATTTGTAAGAGCTCCATATATAAGATGGTAAGATAAAATGACTTCTTCAGGTTCCATTGAGATTACATGTAGATCATTTCCGTCAGCAAGAATAGGGAAGGAATTGGGCCGGATACAAGAGCACACATTAAATAGTGGTATGAAAACCAAATCACATTCCCCAGATTATATTAGACTCTGTAATGGGCCCATCACTTCTTTTTCTCTGATACAACACCAGAAGGTACTTTGCCCCATTTTTCAAATGAAGAAATTGGGGCTTGGAAAGATTACAGATGCTATAGCTGGAGGTTGTTAGTAGCAGAGTAAGCAGAGTCGAGATTGGAACCCAGTTCTGCCCAGCTCTAAAGATCATGCTTTAGAAAGCACCTTAGGTAGCTTTATTTTATGTATAAGTGTGTTCATTGAAGCACTACTTAAAAAAAAGAAAATGTCCCAAGTGGTCCCCAGTAGGAAACTGTGTATTATGATATATCTACCCAGTAGAATATTATGTAACTATTAAAAGTGATGAAGAGTTTCTGATAAGTTGGGAAGATGCTTATGTTACATTATTAAGTGAAATTTGTTTTTACAAAATCATAGAAAAATGACTGGAAGGAAACATTACATTGTGAACAGTATCTTTGAATAGTGAGAGTATGAGCAGTTTCTTCAGATTCTTTTTTTTAACTTATCTATGGTTTTCAATTCCCAATTTGGAACATATTTAACTCTAGATGGGGAAGAAAAGATATTTTTGAAATTAAAATTTATATTAGTTTCTGGTTTAAAATGAGTGGAAGAATAAAATTAGTAAGAAAGGAAGAAAATAGAATGCCTTTTTTCATTTCCCTTTCATAGGATTTATACATGGCTTTACAAGCATTTTCATTTAAGACTAAGGACATTGAAGATGCCATGACTAACACACTTTTACAGGGAGGTGATCTCCATTCTGCCTTGGATTGGCTCTGTTTAAATCTTTCAGATGGTAAGTAGTACTGTCATAAAATTCTTTCAGTTTCTAAAACCCTTTCGAAATTATTGTGGTATTTGTGACATTTGTATCAAACTCTAAATTTTTTTCTCTGTTCTAATTACTTATTTTGCAAATGTTCTTAATATTTTCATTCTTTACAGTATTATTTTCAGAAATTATAGTCCATGCAAGAAGAACTTTTTTGTGCATTACTGTTAGTTGCCATTAGTCATTTTACAATGCACTTAATACAACAAATTCTCAAAGTTTGCCTATAACCTATTAGGCTGTGTTTCCTGGTTTTGGTTCAGAAATTTGAGCCATCTGGCTTTAGAGAAATTTGTTTAACCAGAAGGTCAAGGATATAATCTTTGGCAAGAACCAGGAGTGCAAATTGCTTATATGACTGAGTAGGGATCTTGCTATATAGCATGAGAGGCAACCAAAGAATTGGGAAGGGTTCAGATCTTTTTTTTGAAAATTTAGAAGTCTAATACATTGAGGGTGAAATGAATGGCCGAATAGAAGTAGGCTAACTGAGTGTTTCTGCTCCTACTTTGATAATAAAGCCAGATTCATCATAGGATTTCTATTCTTAGAATCTTGATGAGGGGTGAGAGAAAATTCAGTGTCTTTGTCAAGGCAGGGTTTATATGTATGTTTAATGAATGTGTATGTTTATGTTTTATGTATGATATGCAAGGGTTTATGTGTTTGTTTAATGAATAGAAATGTTTGTTTTATGTATCTTATGAATGGTTTTTTTACTCCCATTTTTAAGATGCACTTCCTGAAGGATTCAGTCAAGAATTTGAAGAACAGCAACCTAAAAGTAGGCCAAAATTCCAGTCTCCTCAAATACCAGCCTCTGTTTCACCTCTACTGCAGCCTAAAATCAAAAAACCAGAAGATAATAAGATTAAGGTAATTTAAGAAATTTAAACATTTAAAGTTGTATAAAATCAGAATGAAACACATGTAACAGTTCATAAGTAGAAATACCAGGTTGCAATAACATTTTTGCTTATCAAAATTAACGAATTGCAGGGTGCCTGGGTGACTCAGTCGTTGAATGTCTGCTGTCAGCTCAGGTCGTGATCCCGGGGTCCTGGAATCCGGTCCCACATTGAGCTCCCTGCTCAGCGAGAAGCCTGCTTCTCCCTCTCCTAATCCCCCTGTTTGTGTTCCCTCTCTCGCTTTGTCTCTCTCTGTCAAATAATAAGTAAAATCTTAAAAAAGAAAAAAAAAAACCTAATTGCTTTTGCCAGGCTTTTCTATCACTGTTTCAGTAATCTGTTGCTATATAACAAACCACCCAAAAAAGTAGTGGATTAAACCAACAGTTTCTTTAGATTCTACAGTCCATACAGGGCTCAGCTGATTAGTCCTTCTATTCTACAAGATATCTGCTTAGGCTAGAATATCCAAAATGACTTCTTTGGAGGCTATCCAGGTAGTCTTCTTTCCGTGTGACTAGCTTGGGTTTCCTTACAGATGTGGTCACAGAGTAGTCTGATTTGCACAGCATCTGGCTTCCAAGAGCAAGTATTTCAAGATGATAAGCCCCAGCTTGTATCACTTCTGCTAATGTTTCCTTGGTTGAAACAAGTCATGTGGCCATTCCAAAATACATGTGGAAAGGGATTACAGAAAGTTATGAGTACTAGAAGGTGTACTTCATTATCGCATTACACTTAAATATTCAGCGTACCGTGGGGTGCCTGGGTGGTTCAATTAGTTGCATCTGCCTTTGGCTCAGGTCATGATCTCAGGGTCCTGGGATCGACCACATGTTAGGCTCCCTACTCAAGGGGAGCCTGCTTCTCCCTGTGTCCCTCCCCCTGCTTGTTCTCTCTATCTATCTCTATCAAATAAATAACATATTTTTAAAAATACATATTGTAAAACCTCTGTAATTGTGCATGAAACTGGAGAACATTATGCTAAGTGAAATAAGCCAGTCACAGAAAGATAAAGACTGTGTTGATTTCACTTATGTGAGGTATCCAGAATAGTCAAACTCATAGACGAAGAGAATAGAATGGAGTTTACCAGAGGCTGAAGAGAGGAGAGGGGAAAGTGGGAAAATTTTGCTTAAGTTTTCAGTTATACAAGATGAATGCATTAGAGATCTTTGTAACGTAATGCCTATAGTTAATGCAGTATTGTGCACTTTAAAATATGTTCAGGGGCGCCTGGGTGGCTCAGTTGGTTAAGTGACTGCCTTCGGCTCAGGTCATGATCCCTGAGACCCAAGATCGAGCCCCACATCGGGCTCCAGCCCCACATCGGGCTCCAGCCCCACATCGGGCTCCAGCCCCACATCGGGCTCCCTGCTCGGCAGGAAGCCTGCTTCTCCCTCTCTCACCCCCCCTGCTTGTGTTCCCTCTCTGGCTGTGTTTCTCTCTATTAAATAAATAAAATCTTTAAAAAAAAAAAAAATATGTTCAGAGCATAGGTGGCATGTTAAGTGTTCATACTACAGCTATCACTCGCCACTTCCACTGACACACATGAACAAAAGAACACAAGTTTTTGGAGATGATGGATAGTTAAGTACGTTGATACAGTGATCATGAGTGTATGCAAATATACAAACTCATCAAAATACTGAGTTTACGTTACATTAATACTGGTGTGTTAAAATATGCATGTTAAATTTGTATAATTTTTAAATGTATTAGCTGTATTTCAATAAAGCCTAAAAACAAAAATCTGGAAGCAGTATCCCTAGAAAACCACTGTTTTTAAGGAATAATGCTAGTTTTTAACAGTTCTTTTATTTTTTTTGCCTCTTTATAAAAACATATTTTTTGGATTTTGCAAGTTTGGACTTAAAGTAGTGTTGAATTCATTTGTCTTTCACAGAACAGTATGTGGTATGATTTTTGAGGCTTACATGTCTGCTGTTTCTGAGCTTAAAGAAATTAGTAAAAACAGGGACACTTGATGATAGCTTTTTCTAACTTTGGTTTTTCAGATATTTGTTTTTCCTTTCTAGCCAAAAAAGGAAGAAAAAAATTTGGAAGTAAATATGAAAGAATGGATCTTGCAGTATGCTGAACAGCAAAATGAAGAAGAAAAGAGTGAGAATTCTAAAAGTTTAGAAGAGGAGGAAAAATTTGACCCTGTGAGTTAGAAATCTGTATTAGACTTCTAGCTGGGTATTCATAGGCAACATAAGTTAATTTTTCTCTGACTTAATTTTCACCTTTATACATTAAGGAAATACCTACCTCTAGTAGTTGATGTGAAGATTAAACAAAATGTATAAATAATGAAATAGAAATGGCACAAAATGACTGCTCAGTAGCTTTTACTTACATTCCTCCCATGTTTAAAGAGATAATCATCAGATATTTTAAATGATTATCATTTGTAGGGAGTATGCTAAATTCCTTGAGTAATAAAAGAAGGGCACCTTTCTTTACAGAGGAAATCCACGGTCTGGTCAGAGAAAACCTAGGTATCATAAACTAAAAATGTAAGGTTAAAGGAAAACAAGTTGTAGGAAGAAAATATTACAGTACATACATCTGACAGGACTTCAGTCTAGAATTTATAAAGAAGTTTTAAAAGGAAACACACTTCACCAAAACAGATATATGGATCGCCAGTAAACATGTAAAAATAATTTCGGGATCACTAGTCATTGGAGAAATGAAAACAAACTGCAATGAGATACTAATATTCATCACAATGGCGGCAATTAAAGAGATGAGTAATACCAAGTGTTGGGAGAGCATGAAGCGATGGGCAGATTCAGACATTAATTGTGGGAGTGTAAAATGGTGCATCCACTTTGGAAAACTGGCACTTTCCATACACATAACCAAATGACCTAACAGTTTCATTCCTAGGTATTTATTGAAGAAAAAGAAAACGTGTCCCCAAAAAAGACCTGTATCCAAATGTTCATAGAAGCTTTATATTCATAATACCCAAACACTGCAAGCAACTCTCCAAAACATACTTGAATGAAAGAAGTCAGACACAAATGAGTACATGTGTAATTACTGTATTAAAATCTAGAAAAGTCTTCCATGCAAAATCAGTCTATAGTGACAAAAGGCAGATCAGTGGTTGCTTGAGTCCAGGGGCAGGGGAAGGGGATTGACTGTAAAGTAGCATGAGGAAGCTTCTGGAGGTGATGGGAATGTTTTCTGTCTTCATTATGATAGTGGTTACATGGATATATACATTTATCAAACTCAGTTCACCTGTACTCAGTGAGTACATTTTACTGTATGCAAGTCATACCTTAATAAAAATTATTTAGAAAGAAAAAAGGGAAGCAGGAGAGTAACATGTAGTATGATGGACCCATTTATGTAAAAGAAATACATGTATTTGTGTTCTTATGTATGAAATGATCTGGAAAGATTCACAAGAAGCTATTATTAGTGATTAGGACTGGGGTATTAGAATGGGAGGAAGACTTCTCTTTTTAGACTTATGTATCCTGTAAGGCTTTTTTTTTCCACCATTTGCCTGTACTACTAATATAAGCAAAGAGAATTTGGGATAATACAAGTCAACATTGAGGTTCAAAGAAGAGGTGTCTTCTGATTGAAGCATTTGGTTAAGCCTGCAAAGAGGAGGGGTAGAACTTGAAGGAGTCCATAGAGTGCACATGGACAGGAAAGGAAGATGGTCCAGAGGGATGAAACGGAGTGCACAGGTACGGAGGTGGAATTGCCCAAGGGGCCTTTGGGTATCAGACAATAAGTGAATATACAGAGCATAAAATGTAGATGAGTACTGGCCAGTAGGAGTAAACCGGTTAGTTTAGCTGACATCAGAAGATTCTGATGCCTAGAAAATGAACTTGACTTTTGCTCTTGTGAAGAGCCACTAGAAGTGTGGGGGCAAGTAAATTACAGGAAGAATTTGCTATTTTAGGTCAGATTTAGTAGTGTTTAGTTAAGGTGGTTTGGAACATTTAGGTGGTATTCCAGATGGTTTGGAAAGGATAGGGAAGCCATTTTGGTAGCTATTGCACTTCTTCAAGTGTGAAATAATAAGGCTCCAAATTGGAATTGGAAAGGAACAGAAACATTTAAAGCAAAAATCCAGAAAAAGTGTTGATTTACCAAATGTAAATGAGCCAAAGATAGCAAGAGATTTGCAGGTGGAGGGATGGTTTCAGAGGCAGAGATAAGAATGATGAAAGAATGAGTGTGATGGAAGATAGAAGATAGCTAATCCTTCTACCTGTTAACAGTGAACCGTGTGTGTTCTACACAAAGTAGTTGCAGAATTCAGCTCCAAGTACTGCCTTAGTTTATCTCTTTTTGTTCATCCTAATGCTGCCCTAATCTTCTACACCTTTATCTTGATGGGTTTCACCTGTCCCTTATTAACCTAAGATAAAAAACAGGAATTTGAGTTTAAACTGTATCTAATAGTTGCCCGGCAGAGCTAAGTCCTTAAGTTTTATTACATCCCTTTTCCCCAGAGGCTTTCTCTTTTCTTTTCTTTTTTCCTTTTTTTTTTAATGTCCCTTACTGTCTTCTACAAGAGATTATGGGAAGATGATTGTCAGATGAGTGTTATTATATTATTACCTATTCTTTAAAAACATATGTTTATAAAATGTATAAAAGATGTTTTACTGTAGAAATGAACTCGCATTACTTTTTTTTCCTGTAGTTTTTAAATTTTTAACATGTCAAGGAAGTTTTCCATGTGTATCACCCTCATTCTTTTGCTATCTCATTTTCTTTTTCTAATGGCTGACTAGTTTTTTTCTTTAGAAAAACTTGATTTACAGTTTTTCTTCTTCATTCGGTACTGCAGTATTTTGTATATATGCTTGCAGATCTGCATCTTTGTATTATTTCTCTGAAATATTCCTAAAAGTAGATTTGCTGGATAAAAGAGTAAGGTCAAAAGATGATAGGTTTTGATATAATACATTGATAGTAGATTAATTAATTTTGTTCTTTTTTTAATTTCTGTATCATTATTTGGAACAGAACGAAAGGTACTTGCACCTTGCAGCAAAACTTCGGGATGCAAAGGAGCAAGCAGCTACCTTTAAACTAGAAAAAAACAAGCAAGGCCAAAAAGAGGCTCAAGAAAAAATAAGGAAATTTCAAAGAGGTAAACACTTCCAAATTCTTAGATGTGTCAATGGGTTTTTTTTTGTTTTTTTGTTTTTTGTTTTTTTTTTTTTTGCTTTCCCAGCATGGAGATTGCCTCTTTTTAATTTGTCTACAAAAATCCCAGTTTATACGTGGGCCTGGCAGACTTTCTATATAGCAAGCCAGATAATAAATGTGGGTTGTGTGGGCTGTAACAACTCTCTCAGAACTGCTGAACTCTGCTGTCACAGCACAGACGCAGCTATGGATAATATGTCAGTGAGTGGCTGTGGCCTCATAAAACTTTATGGATACCAAAATGGGAATTTCATATACGTTTCACATGTCACCACATATTTTTTTTTCTTCAACCTGTTAAAAATACAGAAATCATTCTTAGCTTATAGGAGGTACACAAACAGGCAGCAGGCTAGATTTGGCCGGCAGGCCACACTTTGTCAACCTCTAATGTATACCTTAAAATATCATCCTCATTCAAGGAGGAGAGGCGGATATAATTCCATGAGTATTCACTTCCGGTAAGGATGTTTTTCCAGACCTTCTACATCTATTAAATAATTTATTTTAAACATTTTTGTATATGATGTGAAAATAAATTGCCTCTGACTTCTAGCACAAATTCCAAATAGGAAGTGTTTAATACTTGGTTACAAAGAAAAAGACGGAATGCTGGTTTGTTTTTTTTAAAAAAACAATCTTTGCGGCACCTGGGTGGCTCAGTCCTTAAGCATCTGCCTTTGGCTCGGGTCATGATCCCAGGCTCCTGGAATTGAGCCCTCCATTGGACTCCCTGCTCGGCGGGAAGCCTGCTTCTCCCTCTTCCACTCCCCCTGCTTGTGTTCCCTCTCTCGCTGTCTCTCTGTCAAATAAATAAATGAAATCTTTAAAAAAAAAAATACAACCATCTTTGCAAAATAAAAAGGCTTTTTTTCTTGGTAGAAATGGAAACTTTAGAAGACCATCCAGTATTCAATCCAGCCATAAAGATTTCGCATCAACAGAATGAAAGGAAAAAGCCTTCTGTAGCCACAGAAGAGGAAAGAGCTTTGAACTTTAACTTATTTGAAAAATCGGTAGCTGCTACTGAAGAAGAGAAAGGTAAAATGAAGGGACGGTGTTTCAAGGTATAAGCAGTAAAATGTCAGTGAAAATACAATTGAGAAATTAGGTTACTTTGCATTCTAGCAGACTACATAAACTGGCCGTAAAGCTATGTTTCCACATGCTGTCTTTGAAAAATAGTATTATAACTTTTATAGCATTTTCTGTAAGTATCTTGCTTCAGCCTCATCTCTTTCCAGTTCATTCTCCAAATTCCTGCCAGAATTTTCTTTCCATAACACATATCTAAATGTGAGCTCCCTGATAAAATCCCTTAATCAGTAATAAGTCCAAACCCTTTATCATGGTATTGATGAGCCTTTGCATTCTGCCACAATCTGCCTTTCCACTTTATGCTCCCAGCTGTGGACTATAGCCACATAGTGTTTCATGGCTCCATGGTTTTGCTCTTCTTATTAGCTCATACTTGGCCAACCTTTCCCTCCTTCCAAAGCTCAGTTCAAAACAGCACCTCTTTAAGCCTGCCATGAGTCCTGCCATACTACCATATGTGTGTAATCGTGTACTTACTTGTGCTAAGTAAATTATTGATACAGTTTGTATAATACTTATCTGTAATATAGTCAAATCCTACACTAAATTATCAGTTTTTTAAATGTTTCATAAATATTTATTGAATTTCCTTACTGTTCATAATGCCACATGCTATGTGTACATTTATTAACAAAATAACCCAGTCCTTGCCCTCTTCAAGTCTAGTAGGAGAGGTAAGATATAAATACACATAAATACACATAAATATTTAATTACATAATTACAAATTGTGATGTGTGCTTTCAGAGCAAGAAAACCAGTTTCTAATAATAGAGATAAGGGGACTGCTGACTTGCTTTGAGATCTGACAGATGATTAGGTGTCAGCCCAATGACATATTGGTGGGAAGAGCCTTCTAAGGAGCAAGATAGTATACTGGAAGTCTAACTTGGAAAATACCTAGAGCAGATGACTCAACAGAACACTCTGACAGAAGTGTTCTGTATCTGAGCTATCCAATGTGGTAGCTACTAGCCTAATCTGAATATTGCGCAGTTGAAATGTGATTAATACAACTGGGAAACTGAAAGTTGAATTGTAATTAGGTTTGTCCACATGTGGCTAGTGGCTACTGCTTAGGGCGAGAAAAGCTCAGAGCATTGGGAAGGTGACCGACTGCCTGTGTGGCTACAGTGTAGTGAGCATGATGGTAGAGTGGTAGAGGATGGGCAGAGATGGGCCATGGAGACTCTGGACTCTGTGTTATGTGTATTATGAAGCCCGTGAAGGTCCTGGAGGTAGTAGCAGCTATTAAGTAGGGAAATGATACCGGATTTATGTCCTATGTGGTAGCCTCTCAAACACTGTAGTTCAGAGTACCATAAATAATTCATCACATGGATATCATAGATATTTTACAACAAGTTACTAAGGATACTTTTTAAGATTCAGATTTTCAGTGGTTGTATCCATTCAGAGGATTTGCTTATGTCACTTGTAGAAGAGCAAGCTTTTCTCTGTCATTTTTCACCTGTTCTCTTCCCACAATTGAGAGGACTTGGATCACTCAAAAGAGATTATACATTACTGCATGACAATTTTTAAGCACCAATCTCTGTCTGTCATTTTAGAGAAAAAGAAGGAACCTTGTGATGTAAGAAATTTTGACTATACAGCTCGAAGCTGGACTGGAAAATCTCCCAAACAATTTCTGATCGATTGGGTCAGGAAGAATCTTCCTAAGAGTCCAAATCCTTCCTTTGAAAAAGTTCCAGTAGGTAGATACTGGAAATGTAGGTATGTTTTTCTGGTTAATTGAATGAACTTTTAGGAAAATCTAAGGTGAAAAACCTCTTTGTTTCTTATGTGTTAGGTAGACATTTAGGAAGCTCTCTCATTCCACACCTCTGGGTGATAATGCTGATAAGTTATTATCTAGGTACAGTGTCTTCCATGGAAATATTTTATTTAAATAATGTAAACTTAGATTTGGAGTTAATGGAATTCTGACTCGTTTTACGTCATTAATTTTATTTTAAAAACTTTGGCTTCCTTGTAGGGTAAGGGTAATCAAGTCCGAAGATGATGTACTGGTAGTGTGCCCTACAATCTTAACAGAAGATGGCATGCAGGCTCAGCACCTGGGAGCAACTCTAGCTCTTTACCGTTTAGTGAAAGGGCAGGTGAGACTTCATAGACTGAGCTGTTCCAAAAATCATTTGTGGACCGTATGTGGCTAACACATAACTGTATGGGCATATGGAATGGCGTACTTAATTAGGGCCCTTGGTGCCAGTTTTTACTTACTGCTTCTTCAGATTAATCCTCATTTCTGCTTATTTATAATTTTGGCTTTCTTGAGTCCCTAAACCTAGCTCAGTCTTTCTGTCCTTAGACCAGAGGCTCTGAACCACTTCAGTGGTTCAGTTTTTCAGGCTATGCGATTTTACAGATTAAAAATAGTTGTATGAGGTTGGTTGAAGTAAGGAGAATTTTTAAACAGTTTAATTGTCAGATATTCTTTAATCTTATATTTTCTCAGCTTTGAAAAGTTAGAGACCTTGATTCTGGTTTTCAATTTTAGGTTATATTAGTTATACATTGTCAGGTTAAGAAAAAAATACGGTACTACTGAAGGAAGCTCTTCTTTTTCTTGGATTATTGGATTGTCAACATTTGTTTATACAATAAGTATGTGTATTTTCCTTCATGGAAAATTACCACTGGAAATTACAGACCCTGATGACGTGGAACTCCAAACAATAGTTCTTTTCCAGTTTCTGGCAGTAAACATTTTTAATGCCTTTATTTCCCTTATTTTGCCAAAAAGATATCATAAGCTAAGTTTAATTGATAGAAATTACTATTGTTGTTATAGAGAAAACTTACAGAAATAATTTTATAGCACAGAGTTAGGATGACTTCTGACTCCATTATAGTTCTTTTTTTTTTTTTTTTTTTTAAGGATTTTATTTATTTGAGAGAGAGAGAGCACAAACAAGGGGTGGGGAGATGGTGAGCCAGGCTCCCCACAGAGCAGGGAGCCTGAGGTGGGGCTCAATCCCAGGACCCTGGGATCATGACCTGAGCCAAAGGCAGACGCCTAACCAACTGAACCACCCAGATACCCCTCCACTGTAGTTCGTCTTAAATACTGTGATCTTAATTTAACTCTCAGCATCTCCCAGGGAGCTTTGTTTCAGAAATGCTTTATGGATCACCTACATATTTATATAGCACCACTGCAGGAATAAATAATAAAAATGTATTCACTAGTTTCATATGTTCCAGGAATGAGCACTTTTCATATAGTAACTTAAAGTTTACTTCATAGTGCATCTCGTCTATAAAGGAGATACTAGCCCCATTTTACAAATACAGAAACTGAGACACAGAGAGGTTATTTGCCTAAGGTCACACAGCTAGTAAGTCTAGAAGCCTGAATATGATATGCTGTTTATAAATTTACATGATAAGCACGTTTAAAGTATTCACTAATTTAAGAGAGAAATCAATTTTTAAAAGGAAAATAGCTATCCTAAATTCTGAATTTTAGTATCCAGTAGTTAGTGAAAATAACATACAGCTGGTTTTTTGTTTGTTTGTTTTTTTCATTTATAGTCAGTGCATCAGTTACTTCCTCCCACTTACCGAGATGTTTGGCTTGAGTGGAGTGATGCAGAAAAGAAAAAGGAAGAATTAAATAAAATGGAAACCAATAAGCCCCGTGATCTGTTTATTGCCAAACTTCTGAACAAATTGAAACAGCAGCAGCAACAGCAGCAACAGCATTCTGAAAAGAAGAGAGAAAACTCTGAAGATCCTGAGGAATCTTGGGAAAATTTAGTTTCTGATGAAGATTTTTCTGCACCATCCTTAGAATCAGAAAAGGCAGAAGATTTGGAACCTGTTAGAAACCTATTTAGGAAGTTGCAAAGCACACCGAAGTACCAGAGACTTCTAAAGGAAAGGCAACAGTTACCTGTGTTCAAACATAGGAATTCAATCGTTGAAACTCTTAAAAGGCACCGGGTAGTGGTTGTCGCAGGTGAAACAGGGAGCGGCAAAAGTACTCAAGTACCACATTTTCTGTTGGAAGATTTGCTTCTCAGTGAGTGGGGAACGAGTAAGTGTAACATTGTCTGCACTCAGCCACGAAGAATCTCAGCAGTGAGTTTAGCCACAAGAGTATGTGACGAGTTGGGCTGTGAAAATGGACCTGGAGGAAGGGTAAGATGTTGTTCAACTCCGTCTCAGTGAGTGGTGACATTACTCGTCTTTGTTCTTGGAATCCAGATGGAACCTGTACCATGTATGAGTTGTGACCGTTACTGTTTTTCAGTAGCACATCTCAAGCACTTTTCGTGTTTTCTTTCATAGATTTCATGTTGTGCAACTCTCCTTCATTTGAAAAGGGTTGTTAGTAATCCAGTCATTAAAATTCTCATATCAAGGAAAAATATATATTCATTTTAATAATTGAACATTCAACTATGTTATACAGTAATGAGACAGATGGATTTGACTGCAATATTATAATTCCCATGTTCCTGTATATCTTTTCTATGGAATGTATTTGTGAATGATTTTCATTAATTCTTTTTAATAAGCAGAAGAAAAAAACAATGTAGAAGAAAAAGCCAGACTGTTCTCTAGCCCTTTATTTTTGAAAAGTGGAAAAATACTAAAATACCTCTATCGTGCATTTTGCTCTGCAAGCATACCCAAAACTGGCCACACCTTAGCCAGAATGACTGCAAAATACAGAAATTAATAAAATTGCTTAGAACCAAATATGATGAATTCCAAGTCAGATAGCTCAGCTTGCTTAAACTTTGCATTGTTCTTTCTGGAGATGGTACTTAACACTTTTGCTTCTGTCTTTAAGGTACATACCCCTGGGCACCTGGGTGGCTCAGTCAGTTAAACTTCTCCTTAAGTTTGGGTCATGATCCTGGAGTCCTGGGCTCACATCCTGCGTTGGGCTTCCTGCTCAGTAGGGAGTCTGTTTCTCCCTCTGCCCCTCACCCCATTCTTGTGTGTACACTCTTTCTCAAATAAGTAAAATCTTGAGGAAAAAAAAAGATACCCTTTTGTTAAAAATGTTTTGTGTAACAAATTCTCTAACGGAATGTAAGAAGAAAGAAAGCAGATTCTGTCTTATAAGGAACTCACATTAAGAAGATGGCAGGCATGTACACATATGGCAAATTTAAAAGAATGACTAAAAAAAAATAAATGTGGAAATAGAAGGGACTTAAAGATTCCCATCAGGCACCACCGGTACAATACCAGCTGCTTTTTTTTTTTTTTTTTTAAGATTATTTATTTATTTGACAGAGAGAAACATAGCTAGAGAGGGAACACAAGCAGGGGGAGTAAGAGAGGGAGAAGCATGCTTCCTGCCAAGCAGGGAGCCCAATGAGGGGCTTGATCCAGAACTCTGAGATCATGACCTGAGCCAAAGGCAGATGCTTGGCGACTGAGCCCCCCATGTATATCCCCCCCACAGCTGCTTTTTAATGGTGGCAACTTTTATGAAATCTTGATAGAAATTTTTTAACTGCTCTAAATTTTTGTTCCTGGGTACCTCAGCATTTTGTTCCAGAATAATTGAATTAGAATGATACTGGTGCCTGGGTGGCTCAGTTTGGTTAAGTGTCCAACTCTTGGTTTCAGCTCAGGTCATGATCTCAGTGTTGTGAGATCAAGCCCCACTTCAGGCCTCTGTGCTCAGCACGGAGACAGCTTGACAGTCTATCTCTCCCCCTTTCCTTCTGCCCCTGCCTTTAAAAAAAAAAAAAAAAAAAAAAAAATAAGGGCACCTGGGTGGCTCAGTTGTTAAGCGTCTTCCTTCGGCTCAGGTCATGATCCTGGAGTCCCAGGATCCAGCCCCTCATCCGACTCCCTGCTCGGCGGGAAGCCTGCTTCTCCCTCTTACTCCCCTTGCTTGTGTTCCATTTCTAACTGTGTTTCCCTCTCTGTCAAATAAATAGAATCTTTAAAAAATAATAATAATAATGATGGTACCCAAAGCAGTGAACAGCTTTTGTGTCAGCACTTTGAAGAGAACAAAAGTTTTTCTCATTTAAAATTAGCAAAACCAATTTTACTGTTTTTGATAATTGAAGACCATGGGAAAATAATTAATTTCACTAAATAGATTTAATTAAGCTGCTCTGCCTAGGAGCAGGATCAGCACCTCAGCTACATTTTAGCGATTGTTTCCCAGATCATTTATGAGAATCTAATCTCAACCTTCTGTTCTCCCTTCAGAATTCTTTGTGTGGATATCAGATCCGGATGGAATCTCGAGCTAGTGAATCTACAAGGTTACTGTATTGTACAACAGGGGTTTTGCTAAGGAAACTTCAGGAAGATGGTCTCCTAACTAATGTGTCTCATGTTATTGTAGATGAGGTGAGTATATTCTATAGCCAAGTTCAGATAAATTTGAAACATCATCATATTAAAAAGATGCTGTTTCTTTTTTTTAAAGATGCTATTTGTGATACTAACATTTTCATCATGCATATTTAAATACCATTTTGCATATAATAATTTACTCTAACAAAGGTGTCTCGTGCTGATCGATTTAATACCATATGACATTTGCTAGATGCTATTCTGATTTTATGTATATAAATTTATTGAATCCTCATACTCCAGTGAAGTAGACAATCTTACCTCTGTTTGACAATTGTCAAACTGAGGCACAGAGATATTAAAATACCTTGTTTAAGTTCACACAGCCAGTAAGTTCTGCAACTGGAGCTTCAGACTGAGGCCATCTGGATGCAGTCTGTGCTCTAACCATATACTGACTCTCAACTACATTTAGTTGTTAAAGGATCTTCTTTGATTCTTATTTTAAAAAAACAAAAAACTTTTGATCATTTTCTCTCTACATAAATCCCTCCCTTGAATCAAATTTGAACACACACTGAAATTGAATGTTCCAAATGGAAAATTTCCTGTGGGAATTATTTTAAATGGCACAGTAGCTTAGCACATGTAAACTGATTTGCTTTGTACACAATTTTGTCAAGAAGAAATAAGATATGTAGCATTTCTCTTAAGTAATATTTAAAAAATTGTCCCTGATGTGAAGTTTTTATGAGTGTCTATTTCACTAAGTTCAGAAGGCAGTAGTAAAAGTTCAGTCATTCGGGGCACCTGGGTGGCTCAGTGGGTTAAGCATCTTGCCTTTGGCTCAGGTCATGATCCCAGGGTCCTGAAATTGAGCCCCACATAGGATTCCCTGCTCAGCGGGGAACCTGTTTCTCCCTCTGCCTGCCACATATTTTGCTTGTGTGTGCACTCTCTCTCTCTGGCAAATAAATAAAATCTTTAGGGAAAAAAAAAGTACAGTCATTGACTTTTAATTAATAGACTACTTGTAGATTATGGGGTTATTTTCCTCTTTTTGGTTAGAAAATATTTTACAAATATAGAAAGATACAAGAATGAAAGTTAAAAAAACCTCATGACCCTGGAAAAAAAAAATCAGTGTTGACATTTAACTTGCATATTCATATGTATGTATATTTGGTATGTGTAATTTATAATTTTTTGTTAGTCTACAAAAAAAAATTTTTTTTAAGATTCTGTTTACTTATTTGACACAGAGAGAAACACAGCAAGAGAGGGAACACAAGCAGGGGGAGTGAGAGAGGGAGAAGCAGGCCTCCCGCCAAGCAAGGAGCCCAATATGGGGCTTGATCCTAGGACCCTGGGATTATGACCTGAGCCAAAGGCAGATGCCCAACCACTGAACCACCCAGGTACCCCCAAAGCAAGATTTTTAATAGTTTTATAGTATATAATTTGGATGTCCTGTAATGTATTTAGCTTTTTTCCTGTTGGACTTTTTTTTGTTTTTTAAATTCCACATGGAGGTGAAAACATACTACTTGTCCTAATGTCTGACTTATTTTACTTAGCATAAGAACTCTTTCCATTCATACATGTTGTTGTAAATGGCAAGCTCACATTCTTTTTTATGGCTAATATTCCATTGTATATATTCCGTATCTTTTTTTATCCATTTGTCTCTTGATGGGCACTTGGGTTGCTTCCATATCATGGCTATTGTAAATAATGCTGATATAAACCTGGGGTGCATGTATCTTCTCACATTAGTGTTTTTGTTTTCTTTGGGTAAATACCCAGTAGTGGAATTACTAGATCATTTTATGTTTGTTTTTAAATTTTTGAGGAATCTTTATACTGTTTCCATAGTGGTTATACCAGTTTACATTCCCAATAACAGTGGACAAATGTTCCCTTTTCTCCACATCATCACCAACATTTCTTTTTAATTCTATCCATTCTGACAGGTATGAGGTGATACCTCGTTGTGGTTTTGATTTGCATTTCCTTGATGATTAGTGATATTGAACAGCTTTTCATTTTTTCATGTGTCTGTGGGCTATCTGTATGTCTTATTTGAAAAAATGTCTATTTACATCCTGTGCACATTTTAAAATTGTGGGGTTTTTGGTGTGGAGTAGTGTAAGTTTTTTACATATTTTGGATACTAAGTCCATTTCGGGTGTATGACTTGCAGCTATCTTCTCCCATTCATTGGGTTGCCTTTTTGTTTTGTTGTTGGTTTCCTTCACTGTGCAAAAGCTTTTTATTTTAGTGTACTCACAGTAGTTTGCTTTTGCTTTTGAGGAGTTTTATGGTCTCACATTTAGAACTTTAATCCATTTTGAGTTTGTGTATGATTTAGAAAGTGTTCAGTTTTCCCAACATTGTTATTGAAAAGATTATCTTTTCCCCATTATATATTCTTGCCTCACGGTGAACCTTAATTTAAAAGACAGACCAACTTGAGGAAGCTGTTCTTTCATGGTTTAATATTAGTCTGATTTACTGAATTGTGATTTACTGAATTGTGTTAAATATGATACTCTCAACATCTTGAACAATATGGTAAAAGTAAGAAAAAGCCCAGTGAAATTCATCATGTTAAATATAAGAATGTAAGATATTAGGACAGAGTTCATTATATTATTCAGGACTTCTCTTTTTGACAGTGCTCAGGATAATACTTCTACCTTATTACAAAAAGTTGTGTAATTTGTTTTAGTTTGTGGTCACTGTGAATTAAGTAGCTTTTCCTACTACTTCTGGTATGTTTATAGCCAAGATTTTTGCCTGCTGGGGCGCCTGGGTGGCTCAGTTGGTTGACTGCCTTCGGCTCGGGTCGTGATCCTGGGGACCCGGGATCGAGCCCCGCATCGGGCTCCCTGCTCAGCCGGAAGCTTGGTTCTCCCTCTCTCACTCCTCCTGCCTGTGTTCCCTCTCTGGCTGTGTTTCTCTCTGTCAAATAAATAAATAAAATATTTAAAAAAAAAAAAAAAGATTTTTGCCTGCTTCTCCTGAATGTACTTAATAAATGACACATTTTTTAGCTCTATTTTATGATTTTTTTTTTTTTTTTAGCATTATCTGTATAAATTAACATCTATTTGATGAGCTTCCTCAGATTTGCCTCGTCCCTCAGGAAATCTCTCTTGAGTTTCAGACACAAATACCCTGGTCAAACCACAAAAGTAAAAATAACTAGGATTATTCCTCTTTCTCCCACATCCCCTCAATCCAGTCAGCTAGACCTGCCGATTGTACTTTTCTCAAATTCATTCGTTTTCCTCTATATTCAACTAGTATTGCCTTTGTAGAGGCTATTATTTCTTTAAGTGCTACAAAAACCTATAATTTTTTTTGTGCTGTACTTTGTTTTAACAGTTTTTACATTCTTGTTAAAACATTAAAAAAAAAAGCATTAACATTTGTGACAAGAAAGAAAGTCCTCCCCAACACTATCTACTCCTTTTTTCCCTCTCCCAGCCTTTTTCTTTTACCGTATTTATTTCAAGGGGGAAAGTGAGTAGATATGAGATTCCAGTAAGTTAACACTAAAAGTTCATAGTGCACTACCTTGACTACAAAATTTTAAGGTCACTTTTTTTTTCTTTTTTTTTTTTTTTTTTAAGATTTTATTTATTTGACAGAGAGAAACACAGCCGGAGAGGGAACACAAGCAAGGGGAATGAGAGAGGAAGAAGCAGGCTTCCCTGCTGAGCAGGGAGCCCGATGTGGGGCTCGATCCCGGGTCTCCGGGATCATGACCTGAGCTGAAGGCAGTTGCTTTAACCAACTGAGCCACCCAGGCACCACCTTAAGGTCACTTTTATTTACAAGTTTTGCCTGTGGGAAATAGGGGGAAAAAATCCATATAACCATCAATTCTGAAAGAGCAGTGGAGGCTAAAAATGCTATTAAGATCTAACCAAAATGGATTACAAGATGGTTTTTACTGCTATGAAGGAAAAAGTTAAAGGACTCAGACAAAGGAACACAGCAATAATTGTAACTGACACATTCTCTCCTTGCAAGATATTCCCTGGGCTTACCCATGCTAAGTTTCAGAATACTGAAGTTTTCTGGGTTTTTTATTTTTAAAGAGGTGTGGGAACAAAGGAATGGAAGCAATCATTCATTTTTAAGCTATGGAGGTTGGGAGGTCCTTTAATCTTTTTAAGGGAGAAGTGCCACCTTAGATAAATTTATAAACCCCCATCATTTTTTTAGAGTTTTAATTAACCCAAGGAAGGGAGCATGTCTGTGGCGAACTATTTTCCACCCAAATCCCGAGTTAATGCTGCATGCTTTAGTTTCGTCCTCCCTTTCAGTATAAGAACCTCGAAGTCACGTTTGTGATCTTTCTTTGGCTATTTATACCTTAGGTAGACAGTACCTTTAAGTAGCAGTGTGGGACAAGGCTTGTACATATTTTGTCTAATGTTTCGTCGTCACCTTTTGTGCATTTGTCATTCTTCTAAATCTAACTTTGCACAAGTAACCCATGTAAAAAATGTGCAAAAACCTATAATTAAACTTCCTTTCTGTTCTGCTGTCCTCCATTACATTCTCCACATCATAGCCAGTTACTTTTTTTTTTTTTTAAGATTTTATTTATTTATTAGAGACCATGTGCACAAGCAGGGGGACAGGGCAGAGGGAGAGGGAGAAGCAGACTCCTGGCCAAGCAGGAGCTCCACTCGGAGCTGGATCCCAGGACCCTAAGATCATGCCCTGAGCTGAAGCCAGATGCTTAACTGACTAAGCCACCCAGGCACCTTACCCATTACCTTTTTCAAAACAAAACTCAGATTAGATGATTACATAAAAAAGTAAGACTTTTTTAAAGATTAATTTTTAAGTAATCTCTAATCTTTATACCCAATGTGGGGCTTGAACTCAAAACTCTGAGATCAAGAGTTGTATGCTCCCCTGACTGGCAGCCAGGTGCCCCTATCATATTTTAATCACTGCCCAAGTCATTAGGGTAAACTCTCAGGGCCTTACACAGCAGATTACCAAGCATCTCACCTGCTTTATCTCTGTTACTTCCATATGCTGAAGTTATCATGTTTGCCTTTCCAGTCCCCAAAATGTATTATGGTCCCTCCGATTTTATACAGTTTACATCCCAGCATCACTTTCTTTCCCTTTCTCATCCTATTCCTCTTTTATCCTTTTTTCACACTCATCCTTTAGTTCTTAATATTGATGGCAATTTCTCTTAGTATACTCCCTGACCTCATGAATTAACTACCTTTCATATGTAAATTTAAAACCATCCTGTACAGTATCTTCTTACTAGACTGTAGACTGAGATGGAGAGAACTATCTTGGTCATTTTTACATTCCTAGGATCTGGCATACCATTTGTTGGGCTCTGTTCTGAGGGCTTTGCATGATGTCATTGGACTGTCACAAGCACTCTACAAAGTTTATATTATTGTATTCTTGTTTTATAGAAGAAATAGACCCAGAAATATTTAACATTCTTTTTTTTTTTTTTAAGATTTTATTTATTTGACAGAGAGAAACACAGCCAGAGAGGGAACACAAGCAGGGGGAGTGAGAGAGGGAGAAGCAGGCTTCCCGCGGAGCAGGGAGCCCGATGTGGGGCTCGATCCTGGGTCTCCGGGATCATGACCTGAGCTGAAGGCAGAGGCTTAATCACTGAGCCACCCAGGCACCCCATATTTAACATTCTTAAAGTCATACTCTAAGTGGCCAAGAGTTCAACCCAAGCAATAGATTCCAGAACCTGAACACTTAATCATTAGTGCCTCCCTTAAAAACAAATGAATAAAACCTTTTTTTTTTTTTTTTAAGATTTTATTTATTTACTTGAAAGAGAAACACACCGAGAGAGGGAACACAAGCAGAGGGAGTGTGAGAGGGAGAAGCAGGCTTTCTGCAGA
>PITA01013109.1:0-58945 GCA_004023965.1 Spilogale gracilis
AGAGAGAGAGAGAGAGAGAGAGAGAGAGAGAGAGAGAGATCACAGGTAGGCAGAGAGGCAGGCAGAAAGAGAGGAGGAAGCAGGCTCCCCGCTGAGCAGAGAGCCCAATGTAGGCCTTGATCCCAGGACCCTGAGATCATGACCTGAGCCAAAGGCAGAAGCTCTCATCCACTGAGCCACCCAGGCGCCTGAACCCTACGTTTTTAAAGTTTTTTTTTGCTTCTCTATTTCTTCCATTAGCTTTCATGTCCCCCCCCGCCCCCCCCCCCAATGGTCCTTATTGCCTTATAGTGGCATGCTGGGCAGTAGGGTGTGGACTGAGGCAAAATATGCTAGTTAGGATTGAGATATGTTCCCATCTGTCTTATGAACTGGGTCAGAGCATCCCTGGAAGTTATTTTGCTTTAAATTTTCTTTCCAAAGAAGGGAGGATTTTGACTTTGTGCAAAGCAAGCATGTAATGCAGTAGTGTTTCTCTGTCTCAGGTGTTGGTCCATGACCCGGCTCAGTGGGCCCATATCCAAGTCTGGGGAGAGAAAGACCGCAGGTGGTAGCTGAAGAAGTTTCTATGAGAGCCTTTCCAAGTACATAGGCACAAGTGACACTACTTGGGCTCAAGCATTAAAGCGTGGCACAGAATGGAAACAAGACATTTCTCTAACAACTTAAAAGTTGATTGCTCTAGAATCTGCACCTTTGACAGACACTGAAGTCATTTCATGGACCTGTAATACGACAAAAGCTAGAAATCCTTAAAGTAGATTTAAGGTAGTGAATATATTGGGTTTTGGAACAGGAGAAGAAGGATAGTGTAAGATAAATATATTAGAAAACTGATTCATACTCAGATTTGAAACTTTGTTGGAGAGTGCATTATATATTTATAATGTTTTTATTTTAGGTGATTGGGGCTAATGTAATATAATGTAATGTACTTGTAAATCATCCTGGGCATTACACTGTGGTATAATTGGAAGGCAGGCATTCAGATAGTAAGTAAAATGTTGATAATAATTTAAAAACTTAACATGGGCATGAAGATATAAAATTTTTAAAAATGTCATAGAAAATACCTCAGACTCCTGAGGCCATACACCCATCTTGAGAGACACTATAATGTTCATTTCTGTCATGTCAGTCTGGCATATCTGCATCAGTAAATGCTCTGTAGATAAGAAGGAATATATCCCTCTGTGGTTCCCTTTATTAACACTGACTGCTAACTTCCTTGCAGTACTGCTTATTTTTTGTCAGTTCATTTTGGAACTGTGAGGGCTTTCCAGTGTTCTTTCTCTCCATTATTTAGGCATAGTAGATTTATTATCTATCCCACCAACAGAGAATTTTAGAGAAATTTTCACCTTTATTGCTGTTTCCACCCTCTAGTACAAGCTGGTTTAAATAGTTATCATTTAGGGATTGAAAAAAGAGTCAAGGACCAGGTTAAGTCTCATAACTACCAGTTCAGTGACTTTTCCTCCTGATCATTTCTATGGAATTAGATCTGTCCTGTCATCTTAAATATAGCTATCTGTGGGTAAGAATGTGGCACAAATTAACTATGCTTATATAATTAATATTCCATAGCAATTATATGCATTTAGTATGTTGTTCAGAGCATGTGGAGTTGACACTGCTGACCTAGTGAGCATAGAATATGAATTGCTTTTCAAATATGGTGCTCTACCACTTGGTAATCTCTACACGTTGGTCACCTCCTCTGATAGTGATGAAATGGTGAGCCTTTACCCACCGTTGAGATATAGTCTTTTATATATTTGGGTTTTTTTCAGCTAATTGGTTATAATGGCACTTGAACCAACACCCTTGGCTTAATTAGCATAATGCTTCCCAATTAAGTTAAGTGGCTTAGATATTTGATCTGAAAATGGCATTGCAGGAGAACATAAAAATGTTGTGGAGATATAAAAACGTCTGTGAACATGAGGCTATCAGAATGTTATATATGTGTTCAATATGTCTAAGAGTCAAAGCAAATTATAGCAATCATCTATTTAGAGGAGTAGAGGTACAGAGTTTATCAATGTCATCCCACTGATGGCATGCGAAGAAAGGTCTTATACAGTCAGATGGCTGGAATTAAAGGCCACATCACCAGGATGAGAAAATTTGCTGAAAATGATGGTGTGTGAGATGAAATGATCATTTCCTTTGTGACAATTATGAAGTTAGGATAGATAGTGTGGGAGGTGTAAGGGTTACAAAGAAGATTAGGTGTAAGAATAACAAGGCAGAGTGGGAGGAAAGCATTTAGTGCAGATGGTATTGCAATGTATTGTGGCTATATTGTAGGGCACATTAAAACTGGCTAAAGAGATGAATTTAAAGCTGGTGAAAATGAACATTTTTCAAATAATCTTTATAAAGAATGGATATTACCTTTTTATCAAAAATAGAAATGGTTGACCCGTTTATGAAATAAAACACATTTTGACCATATATTAACAAAATGAATAGATATAATGGAAATTTATGGAAGCATAAGTAAAGTGTTTGTACTTGTTGTGAGTAAATCTGTGTAAACAGTATGTACCTAAGCATGGTACTCAGCTTTCAGTAAATATTAAAAAACAAAACAAAACAAAACAAAAGAGATTATTGAGCAAATTGAATGCAGTGCAGAAGAAAATGCAATTTCCTTAACTAAATTGGAAGTGACACCATATCATAGGGATTTATACATTAGAAAATTTCCCCCATACATTTAATAATTTCATACTACACCTGTACTGCCTCAGAAAAGTGATCCTTAGTAAAGAAGTCTGAGTGATCCACACTGATTATTGCTCGTTACATATGCTTCAGCAGTGTATTTATTCCCAGAAATATTTAATAATAACATGTTGAGAAGGATAACTTTCTGCTGAAAGCCCACTCTTGTGACCCAAGGGCACTGCGTGGTATCTTAACAAAATAGGCACTCAGTAATATTTGATGAATGAATGTGTGAATGAATGAGAATTGCACACGGTAGGATAATTCGTATATAGGCTAGTAATAGTCATGCAAGTGAAGTCATTTGAGGGATTTTACGAAGGCCATTATCTCTGTAATCGTCGTCCTACTGCCCAAAATTGCATGTTAAAGATTCTTGCTCCTGGGTTAAAGCACAGTTTTCTATAAAAGATTCCTTATTAAAATGAAAAAAAATCTTGAGAAAAAAGTAATAAATTACCTACAACACCATGGCTCACAAATTTATATATTAGAAAATTTTTCCCACAAAAAACTGAAGGAAAATATTTGCTCAGAGGGAGAGACAGAATAAACATTTTGGTGGAGAGAAGCCCTTTGAAGTTTGACCCTATTTGTTATCTTAGATATGTGGTAGGAAAATTTGTAGTCTATAATGGGAAGAGAAAGACTGAAGGAAAATAATCACATATTTTTTAAAGATTTTATTCATTTATTTGACAGACAGAGAGAGAACACATGAATGCACAAGTTAGGGAGAGCTGCAGAGGAAGAGGGAGAAGCTCGCTCCCCGCTGAGCAGGGAGGGAGCCCAAAGGATGTGGGACTTGATTCTAGGTCTCTGGGATCATGACCAGAGCCTAAGGCAGACGTTTAACGGACTCAGCCACCCAGGCACCCCTCTATGTTGTTATTTTTATATTAGAGCGGAGTCCAAGAAACGAATTCCCTGTTATGTTTTCACAAAACATGAGGAAAGTGGCCTCAGATTATCATGTTTTATGCCACATGACTTGATGTTCTAGCTATAAGAGACTGGGGACCAGGGATTTGTGCTATAGACAAGAGTCCTATCTGGCTGCCTACTGGGTGACCTGATCTAATTAGACACTCACTGTTGAATGGTGATTAACTCAGGAAGGAGGAGTGTTTCTTAGAAGTTTTGAATTCTAGACCCACAGAAGCAGAGGCAGTAGAGAGAAAGGCAAGCAGAGTCACAGGAAATAGTTATTAAATAAATACTGAATATCTGCTATGTGCCAGGCACTATTCCAAGCTGCTGAAGATGCAACAGTGAACAAAAGTTTGCCTTCATGAGCTTACATTCTAGTTGGGGAGTCTGGGATTAAATAAAAGAGTAATTACATATTATTATTTTAGGTAGTGCTAAGTCCACAAAGAAAAATAAATCAGAGATGGGAATAGAATTCTCTGTTTGTTTTTGTTTGTTCTGCTTTTTTAAGATTGGGTGGTTAAGGAAGGCTTTTCTTAGGAGGAGGTAGTTGAATTGAGAGAGATCTAGAAGACAGGAGAGAGAGAGCATGTGGGGGGAGAGTATTTACCAGTGGAGTAAATAGCATTTGAAAAGCTCTGAGCAGGAGTATGCTTGTTTTTTTAAGGAACAGAGAGAATTCTGGCCAATGTTGGAGCAGTGGGAGATAGGTAATGAAACTGGTAGTTAATGAGATTGGGACATATCCAGAACTCAAATTCTATGAAGCCTTACAAATCATGGTCAGGCACTTCTTTTTATTATAAGTGTGCTTGGGAAGCCATTGGAGGATTTTGAACAAGAAAGTAGCAGGACATGGCCGTGCACTTTAATAAGAGCTCGGGCTGCTGTGTGGAGACTGGACCAAGGGAGAGAGCAGAAACAGGATCATCAGTCCAGGAGAGAGATGATGGTGGCTTAAAATGGTATTAGCTGTGGAACTTATGAGAGATGGTGGGATTCAGGCTATATTTTGAATCTAGAGCAGTCGGGATTTGCTAATGGTTTTGTTGTGATGTGTGAGAAAGAGAAGACTGAATGCTGACTTCAAATGACAGTTACTATGAGACAGGTAATCCGTTTTTGAGACAGAGGTGATGAGTACATGAACACATTATCAGAACCACTAGTCAGTTACAAAAGTTGCTATTTGGGCTTGAAGACCGCTATTGCTTCCTCCCCAGCAAGGAGTTATCTTTATATTTCTTTGTGTTGTCTGGTTGTATAGCAGCTGAGTCAGTTTCCTCAGATTAATTTCTTCCCCATGTGTTCTTCCAGTAGATCTGCATAATTTTGGAGGATCTATATTCCTTGCAACATGAAAGACCCTAACTATTATAGTTTTGCTGAGCACTTCCCAGGCTCACATAAATAGTATTGATGTTTATAATGCTTAACCCAAAGTCTTGACAGCATTTATCAAACATGAAGCTTTAATCTTAAAAAAAAAAACAACAACTCTGGTAGCTTGGTTTAATCCGAATGCTTCATGTCTTAATAATGGTTTTACAAAGCAAAGTTTAAAATGTTTGAAATTTAATAAAATCACTTGAAAAGAGGGATGCCATGACCTTTAAAATTGTTTATTTGAATAGTTGTATATTCAATATTCTGACAACAGGGTAACCTCCTTGTGAACAGGATCTGTATTTATTCTCTGCTATATCACTCACGCCTTGCCTTGTGCCCAACAAACAGTAGATGTGGCATCTCTTATATTAAAAAATGAATGAGTTGATGTATACCAATACTTCATTTGGACTGTTTCATTTATATAGAGAGGCTATGACCTTCCCCCCCTGGGGTATTGTGATAATTTTGGCATAAAACTTCTGTATGATTAATGTAGTAATTGATTTATTAAGGAGATATGTAACTACAGCAGGTAGATTTCAACTTGTGAGAGTTGAGCCAGAAACTTATCTGGGTTTAAAATGGAGATGTCATTTGTTTTCTTGAAAAAAAAAAACCCTCAATTTTGTGTGTTACATAAAAATAAGCATAACTAGAATAAGAGGTTATTTTTTATAACATCTGTGTACAAATTATTATTAGCACTGCTAATCTAAGAGCTTAATCATTGGCATGATACCTGTATCACCACCAGATGCAAGCTTTCTGAATCTAACAGTAAATAAATGGTTTTGAATAATTTTAGTATAATTTTAAAAAGAAACAAAAATGTAAACATTTTCCCCTAAAGCTAGCTCATTGGTCCATGCTATCCCATTTATAAATGAATATTTTAAAAATGTGCCATTGTGTTTCTAAATTACAGTTTTCCTTTCATATAAAATAAAAATAGACATCCGTGAATAGTAGTTGTTATGAAAACAGAATTTTAGTGGATGCACCAACATAATTAGAAGAAAATACAGAAAGATTTTCAAACAAACTCAATCCTCAAGACAAGAAACTAACTTTTGTTAAAAATGGAAACCTACCACCAGCCACATCTGTCAATGAAATGTTTTGTAGACAGGCTTGGGATAAAGTAGGTTGTGAAGACTCAGATTGAACTTCTAAAAGTATAGTGAGTTGAAAATATAAAAACTGCTATGTGGAGTTGGTCCACTACTTTTCTTGCTCAATATTTAGTTTCCACTAGTAGAACCAAGGGATATGTTGCAGGGAAGAAGGCTTTCTCTTCTTCTTTGTATCAGTCTCAGAAGGTCAGGTTTAAAACATTGCAAAATTTCCTTAAGTCGTTATGACTATCATATTATACTTTAAATAATTTTGAAGTTATTTACATGGTCAGTTTGCACTTCCTTGGGAATAATAAATTCCATGTATTTTCTACCTCTTACTATTGTAAAGTATTCTTTTAAAAAATCATTGTTACCGGGGCACCAGAGTGGCTCAGTCAGTTAAGTGTCTGCCTTCAGCTCAGGCCATGGTCCCAGAGTCCTGGGATTGAGCCCTGCATCAGGCTCCCTGCTCAGCGGGAAGTCTGCTTCTCCCTCCGACTGCTGCTCTCTTTGCTTGTGCACTCTCACTATCACCCTATCTCAAATAAATAAATAAAAATCTTAAAAAAAATCGTTGTTACCATGAAAGAAAAGGTCCAGATTATCTTATTATCTTATACTTTGCCCTCTCTCTGAGTCTTGGCAGTAAGTTTCATACTTTGTACCAATTTTGTAATCTTTTGTATATGGATTATCAATTTTCTTATTTCTAGAAATATTTTAATCAGCAAAGTTGGTGTTATTGACTTATTGCCATTTAAACATGGTCATTGAACTTTTTTCTCTTTATTTTATTATGACAAAATATATAAAATTCAGTATTAAACCATTTTAGTGTCTAATTCAGTTACATTTAGTGCATTAACAATGTTGTACAACCATCATCACTGTAGTTTCAGAATATTTCATCACTCCAGAAGGAAACTGTATACCCATTAAATAGTCACTCCCCATACTCCTTTCCCCACAAACTCTGCAGCCATGAATTTGTTGTCTTTATGGATTTGCCCGTCCTGGATATTTCATGTAAATTAAACCATACAATATGTGACCTTTTGTGTCTGACTTTTACTTAGCACAATATTTTCAACATTCATTTATGTTGTAGTGTGTATTAGTACTTCATTCTTTCTTATAGTTGAATAATACTGCTTTGTATGATGATCTTATGTTTTGTAAATTCATTCATCTTTTTATTTTATTTTTATTTTTTAAAGATTTTATTTATTTGACAGAGAGAAACACAGCCAGAGAGGGAACACAAGCAGGGGGAGTGAGAGAGGGAGAAACAGGCTTCCTGCCGAGCAGGGAGCCTGATGTGGGACTCGATCCAAGGTCTCCGGGATCATGACCTGAGCCAAAGGCATGCGCTTAACCAACTGAGCCACCCAGGCGCTCCCATTCATCTTTTTAAAAGATTTATTTTATGAAGCCTCTGCCTTCAGCTCAGGTCATGATCTCAGGGTCCTGGGGTTGAGGCCCACGTCTGGCTCTCTGCTCAGCAGGGAGCCTGTCTCCTCTGCTCTCTCTGCCTATCTCTCTGCCTAGTTGTGATCTCTCTCTGTGTCAAATAAATAAGTAAAGTCTTAAAAAAAAGATTTATTTATTTTAGAGAGAGAGACAGAGAGCGAGCAGAGGGAAAGGGTAGAGGGAGAGGGAAATAAGCAGACTCCCTACTGAGTGTGGATCCTGATCTTGATCCCAGGAGCCTGAGATCAGGACCTGAGCTGAAGTCAGGAACCAGATGCTTAACTGGATGAACCACACAGGCGCCCTCTCTTTTTTTCTTTTATCCATTCATCTTTGATGGTAATTTGGGCTGTTTCCTCCTTTTTGCTATTGAATAATGCTCCTATGGACATTAATTACAAGATTTGTTTGAAGATCTGTTTCCAGTTTATTTGGCTATTTATCTAGGAGTGGAATTGGTTTATATGGTAGTGTTATGTTTAAATTTTTGAAGAGAGGAACTGCCAAACTGTTTTCTATAGCAGGTGTAACGTTTGACATTCTTACCAGTAATATATCAGAGTTTCACTTTATCCACATCCTTGTGAATACTTGTTTTTGTTTTTTGTTTTAGCCATCCAAACATATTTGAAGTGGTATCTCTTTGTGGTTTCGGTTTGGATTTTTGTAATGACTAGTGGTGTTGAGCATCTTTATATGTATTTTTGGCCATTTGTATGTCTATCCAAGTCTTTAGCCCATTTTTAAAGATTTTATTTATTTATTTGACAGAGAGGGAGCTCACAAGTAGGAAGAGAGGCAGGCAGAGAGAGAGGGGGAAGCAGGCTCCCTGCTGAGCAGAGAGCCGGATGCAGGCCTTGATCCCAGGACCATGAGACCATGACCTGAGCTGAACGCAGAGGCTTAACCCTCTGAGCCGCCCTTTAGGCCATTTTTAAATATTCTGGGTACTGAACCTTTATCAGATATATGATATGCATATATTTTTCCTGTTCTGAGGGTTGCCTTTTTATTCTGTTGATAGTATTCTTTAATGCACAAGTATTTTTAATTTTGATAAAGTCCAGTTTATCTATTTTTTAAATTGCTTGCACTTTGGGTGTCAAATATAAGAATCCATTGCTCATCAGAGGCCATGAAGATTCACCCCTTTGTTTTTTTCTAAGAGTTTTGTAGTTTTAGGTCTTTGGTTCATTTTGAGTTAATTTTTGTATATAGTGTGAGATTAGGGTCTAGCTTCATTCTTTCACTTGTGCATCTCTGATGTTCTTAGCATTATTTTTTGAAGAGAGATTCTTTCCCATTGAGTGGTCCAGTCACCATTGTTGATAATCCGTTGACCACAGATAGACTGGTTTATATATAGACACATCAGTTCAATTTTATTGATGCATGTCTATCTGTATTCCTGTTGTACACTGTTTCGGTTATTTCAGCTTTCTGATAAGTTTTGAAATCAGAAAATCTGAGTTGTCTAACTTTGTTTTTCTTTTTCAAGATTACTAGAGCCTACTTGAGGTCCCTGCAATTCCATATAAATTTTAGTCTAAGCTTTTCCACTTCTGCAAAATAGGTTGCTGGGATTTTGATAGGGATTTCATTGAATCTGTAGATCATCTTGGGAGAGTATTCCCATCTTAACCATATTAAGTCTTCCAGTCCATGTCTTTTTTTCATTTATTAGGTATTCTCCAATATCTTTCAGTGATTCTTTATAGTTTTAAGTGTGCAAGTCTTGCATCTGCGTAGTTACATTTATTCCTATGTATTTATTCCCTTTTGCTGCTATTGTAAATGGAATTATTTTTTAATTTACTGTTTGGATTGTTTATTGTTAGTGTATGGAAATACAACTGATTTTTTGAGTGTTGATCTTGTATTCTGCAATTTTAGTGAATTAGTTCATTAGCTATTTTTGTGGGTTCTTTAAGATTTTCCATGTACAAGATCATATAATTGCCACTAGGGATTGTTTTGCTACTATTCTTCTTCTTCATTCTCGTCTCTATGTCTGTCTCCTCCTCCTCATTCTTTTTCCTGTTTGGTTGTCTTTAGTTTCTGTTTCTTGCTTGGTTGCTCTGGCTAGAATTCTCGTACAAGGTGAAAAAGCAGTGATGAAAATGTGCATGCTTGTCTTGTTCCTAATCTTAGAAGGAAAGCTTTCCGTTTTTCACTATTGAGTATGATGAATGGGTTTTAAAAAAATATCTTTTAGGGGCTCCTGGGTGGCTCAGTTGGTTAAGCCACTGCCTTCAAGTCAGGTCATGATCCTGGAGTCCTGGGATCGAGTCCCAGCTTCCAGCTCCGCGTGGAGTTTGCTTCTCCCTCTGACATTCTCCCCTCTCAGGCTCTCTCTCACTCACTCTCTCTCTCTCTAATAAATAAATAATATCTTTAAAAAAAAGTCTTTTGCTATGTTGAGTAAGTTCTCTTGTTTCTAGTTTTTTTTTTAAAAAGATTTTATTTATTTATTTGACAGAGATAAACAGCTAGAGAGGGAACACAAGCAGGGGGAATGAGAGAGGGAGAAGCAGATTCCTGCCAAGCTGAGAGCCTGATATGGGGCTGGATCCCAGGACTCTGGGATCATGACCTGAGCCAAAGGCAGTTGCTTAACCAATTGAGCCACCCAGGCACCCCTGTTTCTAGTTTTCTGAGCATTTTTACCTTAAAAAGGTATTGAATTTTTCATATCCTTTTTATATTGAGATGATCATATACATCTTTCTTCCTTTATTTTATTAATACAATGTACTACTGGTTGATTTTCTTATGTGGAACCACCATTGCATCCCTGGAATAAATCCTGGTTAGTTATGGTATATAATCTTTTAATGTGCTTCTGGATTTGGTCTGCTAGTTTTTACTGGAGATTTTTGCATCCATATTCATAAGGGATATTGTCCTATAGTTTTCATGTGGTATCTTTCGCTTTGGTAATGGCCTCATAGAAGTATTAGGAAGTATTACTTTTTCTTTTTTTGAAAGAGTTTAAATAGTATTAGTGTTAATTCTTCTTTAAGTGTTTGGTAGAATTCATCAAGAAACCACATGATCCAGGGCTTTTTTGTTTGGAGCTTAAAAAAAATTTTTTTTTAAAAATCTTTTTTTTTTTTAAAGATTTTATTTATTTATTTGACAGAGAGAGATCACAAGTAGGCAGAGAAGCAGACAGAGAGAGAGGAGGAAGCAGGCTCCCTGCCGAGCAGAGAGCCTGACATGGGCCTCGATCCCAGGACCCTGAGATCATGACCTGAGCTGAAGGCAGAGGCTTTAACCCACTGAGCCACCCAGGTGCCCTTTTTTTTTTTTTTAAGATTTTATTTATTTGACAGAGAGAACACAGCCAGAGAGGGAACACAAGTGGGGGGAGTGAGAGAGGGAGAAGCAGGCTTCCTGCCAAGCAGGGAGCCCAATGTGGGGCTCGATCCCGGGTCTCCAGGATCATGACCTGAGCCGAAGGCAGTCGGTTAACCAACTGAGCCACCCAGGCGCCCCTAAAAACAATTTTTAAATTTAAGTTCAATTTAGTTACATATAGTGTATTATTAGTTTCAGGGGTAGAATTTACTGATTCACAGTTATTCCATATAACACCACGTGCTCATTACATCAGGTCTCTCCTTAATGCCCATTACCCAACTACCCCATACCTCCACCCACCTCCCCCTCTCAGTTTGTTTCTTACAGTTAAGAGTCTTTGATTCAGTCTGTTTACTTATTGCAGATCTGTTCAGATTTTCTATTTTTTTCTTGAGATAGTTTTGGTAGTTTGTGTGTTTATAAAAATTTGTCCATTTTCTCTAGATTATTTAATTTGTTGATACACAGTTGTTCAGAGAATTCTGTTATGATCCTTTAACTTTATAATTTTGTAGTAAGTATACACACCTTTTCATTTCTGATTTTGGTATTTGTGTCTTCTCTTTTTTTTTCTTAGTTTAATTACTAGTTTGTTAGTTTTGTTGGTCTTTTAGAAGAGCCAACTTTTGGTTTCATTGATTCTATTGTTTTTTTTTTTTTTCTTGTCTCTAATTTCATTTATTTCAGCTCTAATCTTTACATTTCCTTCCTTATGCTGGCTTGGAGTTCAGTTTGCTTTTCTTTTTCTTGTTTCTTAAGTTGTAAAGTTAGATTTTCTTTTTTGAAATCTTTCTTCTGTTTTAAATGTAGGTATTTATAGCTATAATTATCCCTCTGGGCACTGCTTTTGCTGCATCTATAAGTTCTGATATTTTGAGCTTTTGTTTTTGTTCATCTTAAAGTATTTTCTAATTTCCCTAATGGGTTCATGTTTAACTCATTGGTTTAAGTGTGTGTTGTTTACTTTCTATGTATTTGCAGATTTTTCAGTTTTCCTTCTCTTGTTGATTTCTAGCTTCATTCTGTTATGGTCGGAAGAGATACTTTGTATGATTTCAATCTTTTTAAATTTATTGATTCTTTTTTAATGGCATACCATATGGTTTATCCTGAAGAATGTTCTAAGTACAGTTAAGAAAAATGGGTATTCTACTCTTGTTGGGAGGAGTGTTCTGTGTGTGTTTTTTAGTTTTTTTTATAGTGTAGTTTAAGTTCTCTTTTTGTACTGATCTTCTGTCTGGGTATTATATCCATTATTGAAGTTGAGTATTGGTTTCCAACTATTATCATAGTATTACTCATTTATCCCTTTAGTTATTACTTTAAATGTTTTAGGACTCTGCTTTTAGGTATGTATATGTATATAATTGTTATGTCTTCCTTATGGATTGATCCTTTCAGTCAATTTATAATGTCTTTTCTTTTGTAATGATTTCTGTCTTAAAGTCTGTTTTATCTATTATTTGTATAGCCACATCATGATGCTTGTTTTTGGTACTATTTGAATGGAATATCTATTTTGTTCTATTCATTTTCAATGTATTTGTGTTGAATTTGGTTTAAAGTGTGTTCAAGAGTAGCATAGATTTGGATCATAGTTTTAGAATCCATTCTGCCAGTCCCTGCCTATTAATTAGACAGTTTAATCCATTTACATTTAAAGTAATCACTGTAATGAGGGACTTAACTTTGACATTTTGCTATTTGTTTTCTATATATTTTTTGTCTCTCAGTTACTTCATTACTACCTTCTTTTGTGTTAAATTGATTTTCTCTAGTATACTGTTTTGATTCCATCCTTTTTAGTTATTTTCTAGTGGTTACCATGGGGATTCAAATTTATAGCAATCTAGTTTGAATTAATATCAGTTTATTTTTACTAGTGTACAGAAACTCTGCTATTGCACAGCTCTATCTCCTTCATGTTTGCATTGTCACAGATTACATCTTTATACATTTTATGCCTATTAATGTAGATTTATAATTGTTTTATTCATTTGTCTTTTAAATTATATAGAAAACAAAAAGCATTACAAACCAAAACTATAATACTGCTTTTATGTTTACTTGTGTACCTTATTTCTTCATATGGCTTTGAGTTACTATTTAGTGTTCTTTTTTTTTTTTTTAAGATTTTATTTATTTATCTGACAGAGAGAAAGATCACAAGTAGGCAGAGAGGGAGGCAGAGAGAAAGAGGAGGAAGCAGGCTCCCTGCTGAGCAGAGAGCCCAATGTGACCTCCATTCTAGAATACTGAGATCCTGAGATCCTGAGACTGTGAGATCGTGAGATTATGACCTGAGCTGAAGGCACAGGCTTTAACCCACTGAGCCACCCAGGCCCCCACTATTCAGGATTCTTTAATTTGAGCCTGAGAAACTCTCTTTAGCATTTCCAGGGCAGGCTTCTAGCAATGGACTCCATCAGTTCTTATTTATTGAGAGTGTCTTAATTTCTCCTTAATTTTTGAAGGAGAATTTTTCCAGATAGAGGATTTTGATTAGCAGTTTCTTTTTTTCCTCTTACCATTAAATGGGTCATCCCTTTGCCTCCTGGCTTCCATGATTTTTGCTGAAGCAATTAGCTGATCTTATTGAGGTTCCCTTATATATGACAAGTTGCTTCTGCCTGGTGATTTCAAGATACTTTGTTTTTGCTATTTGGCAGTTTGATGATAATGTGTGTTTGTGTGGATTTCTTTGAGTTTATTTTATTGTTATTTATTGTTAGTTTTATTGGACTCCTTGGATATGTAGATTTATATATGTCATCAAATTTGTGAAGTTTTTAGCTATTGTTTCTTAAAATAGTCTTTCTCTCATTCTAATGTTCCCATTTTGTTTATGTTGGTACACTTGGTGGTACCTTACAGGTCCTTTAGGCTCTGTTTATTTTTCCTCATTTTAAAAAATTATCTGCTGCTCAGACTGTATAATTTAAAATTGCCCCATCTATAAGCTCATTGATTCTTCCTTTTGCCTGCTCAAATTTGCTGTTGAACTCCTCTTGTGTTCAACACTAGAGAAGTTATTGTACCTTTCATTACAATATTGTATGTAATGTTCAATTATTGTACTTCTTAGGTCCAGAATTCTTATTTGGTTCCTTTTTATAATTTGTAATCCTTTATTGATATGCACTATTAATCATACATCATTTTCCTGATTTCTTTTAGGTTTTTATCCAATTTCTTTAGCTGTTCAGCATATTTAAGACAGTTAACTCAAAGTTATTGCCTAGTAAGTGCAGTATCTGTTTCCTCAGGGATGGTATTTCAATTTCTTCTTTACTCTGGGGTAGGTCATAATTTCCTGTTTATTTGTATGCTTTTAAGCCTGGACATTGTGACTATTGTAATGTGGTGACTCTGGAAATCGGGATGTCCCTTAGAATTGGTGTTGTTCCTTTTAGAAGGCCACAATCATCTGTTTAATGACTTTTTGCAAACTAGTTTTGCAAACTCCATGGTCAGCCAGTGATCTGACAGAGATTTCTTTCAAAGTTTGTAAGAAAAGAAATAAAATGTGTTATAATAACAACAACAACAAAAACAATAGATGTATTCTAACCTTAAATTCTTTTGACAGAGGCTTCTTGGGAAGCTGCTGTAGGTTGATGGGGTTGAAACCAGTTTCTGTGACAGTCCTCTGGCAGTGTACTGCCAGGCAGATAAAAACACATGCCATGAGTTTGGAGGAGAGGGTTCCTCTTAACCACCTTGGTAACATCTAGCTGCACCAAGAAGAGGAGGAGCTGTTATCCCTATGGTTGCCTGATATATGGTAGAGGAATAGGTGATAGTAACTGCTGTGCAAAACACTGAAAATTACAAAAACTTGCTAGCCTCTTCTTTTTGAAGCACTCCCTTGAACATTTCAAATATTTGACTGCACTCTGGAGTTCCCAAAGAGTTGGTTTTGACTCTGTCAGCTCAATAGTTGTCTAATGGAAGGACTGATTCCTGGAGCTTCCTACTCTGCCATCTTCTGTGACATCACCCTGGGCCATGCTTTTTCATCTATCATGCTAATTTTCTCTTACTTGGTATATTTAGAGCATTTACGTTCATTGTAATTATTTATATGAGCTTCTGTTTTATTGCTTGTTCTTCCTGTTTTTTATTCTTCTGTTTTACTTTTCTTGCTTTCATGTTTGTTACTTGAAATTATTTAGAATTGCATTTTGACTCATCTTTAGAATTTTAATTTTAATTTTTTAAGATTTTTAAAATTTATTTGACAGAGAGAAACAGAGCCAGAGAGGGAACACAAGCAGGGGGAGTGAGAGAGGGAGAAGCAGGCTTCCTGCCAAACAGGCAGCCTGATGTGGAGCTCGATCCCGGGTCTCCGGGATCATGATCTGAGCTGAAGGCAGTCACCCAACCGAGCCACCCAGGCGCCCCTTAATTTTTATCTTTTATTTTTAAAGATTTTATTTATTTATTTGAAAGAGAGAGAGTGCACAAGCAAGGGGTAGGGACAGAGGGAGTGGGAGAAGCAGACTTCCTATTGAGCAGAGAGCCTGACACAGGGGTCAATCCCAGGACCTTGAGATCGTGACCTGAGCCAAAGGCAGATGCTTAATTGATTGAGCCACCCAGGCACCCCTCATCTTTAGAATTTTCAAATGCATTTCTTTGTATATATTTTTTGTAATTGTTCCAGGTATTACATTATATATGCATAATTTATGCAGGACTTTGCTCCTGTCAACATTCGCTTTCAGTTAAGTTCTTTTATACTCCCTCTTTATAATAAAATTGTCTTAAATATTTTCCTCTATCTACTACATTGAGAACTACATCAAATGATGTTATAATTTTTGCTTTACCTGTCTTAACACAATTTAGAAAACTCAAGAGAAGAATAGTCCATTATGATCTACCTATATTTTTGCTCTTCTTGTCATTCGTTCTTAATTCCTGATATTCAAATTTTTCTTCTTTTATAATTACTTTCTGTTTATGAAGCTTTTTTTAGCCATTCTTTTTTTTTTTTTTTTTTTAGCCATTCTTACTGAGTAAGTCTGCTGGTGACAACTTCTCTTGTTTTATTTGAGAATGTCTTGATTTTCCTTTTATTCCTCAAGGATATTCTAAGTGGCTAAAGAATCCTGGAATGACACTTTTTCTATAAAACTAAAACTGGTCTAAAAAAGTCTATTTTGGGGGCACCTGGGTGACTCAGTCAGTTAAGCATCTACCTTTGGCTTAGGTCATGATCCCTGAGTGCTGGGATGGAGCCCTCATGTTGCGTTGGACTCTCTGCTCAGTGGGAAGTCTGCTTCTCCCTCTTGTTCTCTCTCTCTCAAATCTTTTTTAAGAAGTCTATTTTAAAAAAGGACATAGGTTATTACTAAGCCAAAGAATTTTTAAAAAATTGTCAATTAGAGGGAAAGGCTTTAAGCATTTGTACTGTCTTTCCAGTAGGAACTAGAATTCAGGGTAAACAAATTAAAAGGGAAAGCACTATCTTTACAAAATAAAGGCATAAATTTAGGAAAATAGGTATATTCAGAAAATTACCATTTTATAATCCATAATGAAATTATTGTTTCAGACAATGACTATTAATTATTGTTAAAACTATTGGATGAATGGTTGAAATTGAACTGGACATGTAAATGGTAGTAAAATAGCCACACACAAAGATAAACTTGAAATGGATGAAAGACCTCAATGTGAGACAGGAATCTATAAAAATCCTAGAGGAGAATGTAGACAGTAACCTCTTTGACATCGGCCACAGCAACTTTCAAGACGTCTCCAAAAGCAAAGGAAACAAAAGCGAAAATGAACTTTTGGGACCTCATCAAAATAAAAAGCTTCTGCATAGCAAGGAAACAGTCAACAAAGCAAAGAGGCAACCCACGGAATGGGAGAGGATATTTGCAAATGACACTACAGACAAAGGGCTGATATCCAAAATCTATAAAGAACTCCTCAAACTCAACAACCAAAATAAAGATCACCACATCAAAAAATGGGCAAGAGACAGGAAGAGGCACTTCTCCATAGAAGATACACATGGCTAACAGACACATGAAAAAATGTTTGTTATCATTAGCTATCAGGGAAATTCAAATCAAAACAACATTGAGATACCAGTTTACACCAGTCAGAATAGCCAAAATTAACAAGACAGGAGACAACAAGTGTTGGAGAGGCTGTGGAGAAAGGGGAACCCTCTTACATTGTTGGTGGGAATGCAACTTGGTGGTCCGCTTTGGAAAAGTGTGGAGATTCCTTAAAAAATTAAAAATAGAGCTACCATATGACCCTGCAATTGCACTACTGGGTATTTACCCCAAAGATACAGATGTAGTGAAAAGAAGGGCCCTGTGTACCCCAATATTCATAGCAGCAATGGCCACAATCACCAAACTGTTGAAATAGCCAAGGTGCCCTTCAACAGATGAATGGATAAAGAAGATATGGTACATATATACAATGGAATATTACGCCTCCATCAGAAAGGATGAATATTCAACTTTTGTAACAACATGGACTGGATTGGAGGAGATTATGTTGACTGAAATGAGCCATGCAGAGAAAGTCAAGTATCATATGGTTTTACTTACTTGTGGAGCATAAGGAGTAATATAAAGGACAGTAGGAGAAGGAAAGGAAATGGGAAATGGGGTAAATCAGGGAGGGAGATGAAACATGAGAGACTTTGGACTCAGAAACAAATTGAGGGTCTTGGAGTGGAGGGAGTGGGGGGATGGGCGAGCCTGGTGGTGGATAGTGAGGGCATGTATTGCATGGAGCACTGGGTGTGGGGCATAAACAATGAATCTTGGAACACTGAAAAAATAAAATAAAAAAAATGGTAGTAAAAAATACTACACAGATTCTCCTTTGAAGGGGAGCAGCAATATGTAATGGAAGGGTGGCCCTTTGGTGGGACATCAGATATTATATATCTCCAGTTGTGATGCAGTATGAACCACAGGATCTCATTTATAATGTTTTCTTTGTGTGCGTGTTTGCCAAAAATGTTTAATTTAATTTGAATCCAGACAAATCTTTATATCTAACTTCCAGTTGATTTTTTTTCAGGAAAATCAGGTAATAATAGGTAATAGATTGGCGATTAAATAATACCACAAGGAAGCAATTAGATAAATCTAGAAGATGAGACGTTATGTGGGAAAAGTGTACTAATTACTTTAACCAGTTGATGTCATGAAAAAATGGTGTTTAAAAGAGACTCACTGGGGCGCCTGGGTGGCTCAGTGGGTTAAAGCCTCTGCCTTCAGCTCAGGTCATAATCTTAGGATCCTAGGATCGAGGCCCGCATTGGGCTGTCTGCTCAACAAGGAGCCTGCTTCCTCCTCTCTCTCTGCCTGCCTCTCTGCCTACTTGGGATCTCTTTCTCTCTCTGTCAAATAAATAAATAAATAAATAATCTCTCTGGCTGAACATCTAGATGAAATGTGAGATCCTGGGTTGGATCCTGTTTTAAAGAAACCAGCCATAAGACACTTTGAGAGCAAGTTGGGGGTGATGGTTTGTGAACTGAAAATTAGAGGATACTGAGGAATTTCTATTACATTTGTGAAAATGTTATTTTTGCTATATAGAAAATCTATTTATATTAAGATAGTATGCACAAAGATAGATTGACTGATAGACTAGATTAGAGAATCCAGAAACAGACTGAAGTATATGTGGAAACATGATAGAACTAATATGGCATTGCAGATCATTAGGAAAAAGTGATCTATCTAATTAATAGTCTTGAAAAAATTGATCAATCATACAAAAATGAAATTGGGTCTCAATGTCAAATAATATCTAGAAATCAATGACAGGTACATAAAAGACAAATGTGAAAGGTATACCTTTCTTTAAAAGAAAGTGTAAAATAGTGTTTTTATTTTTAAGATTTTTATTTATTTATTTGACAGAGAGAAACACAGCTAGAGAGGGAACACAAGTAGAGGGAGTGAGAGAGGGAGAAGCAGGCTTCCCGCCGAACAGGGAGCCTGATACGGGGCTCAATCCCAGGACTCCAGGATCATGACCTGAGCCAAAGGCAGTTGCTTAACCAACTGAGCCCCCCAGGTGCCCCTAAAATAGTGTTTTTATGACTTTTGTATAGGTAAGAATTTCTTAAACATAACTAAAAAGTATGAACTATATATAAAATAAATGATTAAGAACATAAAAAGAAACTGAAAAGACAAACCATATCCTGGGAGAAGATATTGACAAGACATAAAATTGGCATGGTGTAAGTGTCCAGGGTATGAAGAGACTTATAATTTAATAAGAAAAGAAAATATTAAAAAATAGATTTCAGAGGATATAAGAATGGCAAGTAAACCTATGGAAAAGATGCTAAAACTCATTAGATTATGTTAATTTAATAGAATATTATGTATATCATAACCATATGTTACTGACTACAGTGAGATTTTATTTTACACCAATTAGTTTGGTACAGTCAAGTCTTGCAGCCCAAAATGTTGTTAAGTATATGAAGGAATAAGAACTTTTATATACAGCTGATGGAAGTATAAATTGATATACTTCCTTTGGAAAAAAGTTTTAGATTCAAAGTTGAGCATATGCATAGCCTACAGCCCACCTATTCTGTCTAGGTCTATGTTTTAGATAAACTCTTGCCCAAGCATACTGACATACATGAACAAAAAATATGTGACATTGTTTGTAATAGCAAAAAAGCCTAAAATAAGCCACTTGTTACTTGTCAGGAGAATGGATTAAGAAGTTGTTGAAGTGACACAGCAAGAATGAATGTAATACGGCTTCACGTAATAATATGGGTGGATCTTGGAAACATGATGTTGAGTGAAGAAATCAAGTCATAGAAGACTACATACTGCATGATACCATTTTAAAATAATACTTTCAAAAAGGCAAAACTAAAGAATACATGGGTTAGGGATTTGTAGACCTGCGGGTAAACTTTTTTTTTCTTTTTTAAAGCAAGGGAATGATAACGTTCAGGATAGTGATTAATCTAAATGAGATGGAGAAATAGGATCAGTGAGGAACACAGAGATATATTTAATGCTACTGGTAATTTTTTCATTAAAATTTTTAATGTATGGTGTATTAATGTATTAATGTATTAATATATGGTGAACTCATACATTGTTTTGTATGTATCATGTATCAGATATTTTACAGTAAAATTTAGATTATGAAATATTTCTAGTGAATGCTAAACTGCATTCTTTTGTATGAATATTTATGCACTAATAAGAATGAAAAATAATGTTCTTACTCTTAAATTGCTTTTCTTAGATGTTCAAAGTAGTTTAATATCTAAATAGCTGATATGGCACTATTTTTAATAGGTCTCTATTGGGGGGGGAAGTTGTTAATTCTTTTTCTCCATCTGGTTAGCCTAATGCGCATTTCCTAATTTTTTTCCCCCTAAGCTATCTAAAAATGCATGGCCTCTGAGAGGCCGTACCTGATTTAAATCTTTTAATGGTCATCTAAGTGAGTCATAGTATATATTTTATTTCATGTCATAGAGTATCTTAATTTTTTTTTTAAAGATCCCATCCATTTGACAGAGAGAAACACAGCCAGAGAGGGAACACAAGCAGAGGGAGTGAGAGAGGGAGAAGCAGGCCTCCTGCCGAACAGGGAGCCTGATGTGGGGCTCGATTCTGGGTCTCCGGGATCATGACCTGAGCTGAAGGCAGCCGCGCAACCAACTGAGCCACCCAGGTGCCCCCATTTCATATAGTATCTTAAAGTTCATCATATAAATCCTTAGGATAAAATTTATGTAGGAGGTTAGTGAAAGTACATTTTTTAGCTTTTTATTAGTTTCATTAAGGATTTTTACACTTGACTTACATTTTAGAAATGTGTAGTTTTATAAATTATATGAACAAAATTCCAAGATATGAAGAAGTTTGGTTTTCCCCTTGTATAATATACAGATCTAGCATTATTGCAGAAATGTTCAAAACTGATCTAGGTGTTCTATAAAAACTGTGTACATTCTGTTGATCTAATACAATGCATAACTCGGAGAAGAGGCCACCAAGTTTTATAGGGTACCAGTTCTTTCATCAATAACTAGATGTGAATAATGCATTACTACAAGATAGAGCCAAAAAATAGTTTAGATTTTACAGTAGCTCTCAATTTATAATTGTGTCAGGGCATTGCCATAATATTAGACTCCTAGCATGGCAGTACAGAGAGATTTTCCTCATTCTTTTCTAAGGTTGTTGGTATCTATTAATTTTGTGCATGTGATGTAGTTCAGTTAACCTGTCATTTTTAAAGGACATTTGAGTTGTTTTCAGTTGTTTGGTATGACAAATAATCCTACATTTGATGACCTTGTGTATATGCTATTTTGTGTTTCTTGAAGTGTATCTTCAGGGAAGATTGCTAGAAGTGGAGTTGTTGGGGTAAAGAGTAACACATTTGTAATTTTTTTTTTAATATTACCAACTTCCTTCTCAATAGAGATCATATCATTTTGCATTCCAGCCACAAATGTTTGAGAGTGCTTGTTTCTCTACAGCCTTGATGATGGAGTATGCTGTCAAACTTTTGGAGTTTTGCCAATCTGATAGGTAAAAAACAGATCTCAGTATAGTGTAATGACATTGTTCTTATGAGATAGGTAGAGCCCATTTTAATTTGTTTAAGGATCCTTAAGCATTTCTATTTGTGTGAATAGAAATAGAATATTTTCCTGTTTTTCTCTTCGATTATTGATCATTGTATTAATTTTTCCAAGGCTCTTTTTGTTTGTATCTGTTCACACACACACACACACACACATATATACATATATATGTATATTTTTGCCATGCAAATTTATTTCATATTTATAGTTAGACTTGTCAATCTTTTATTTTATGGAATCTAGATTTTAAGTCATGAGAAAGACTTTCTCATTCCCAGTTGATAAAGGTGTTCAGCCATAATTTCTTCTAGTATTTACAGTTTCTTTTTTTTTTTTTTAGAGTAAACTCTACCTCCAACGTAGGGCTTGAACTCATGACCCTAAGTCAAGAGTTGCATGTCCAATGGACTGAGCCAGCCAGATTCCTCTGAAGTTTATTTTATTTTTTTTATTTTATTTTACTTTATTTTATTTTCTATTTTATTTTATTATTTTATTTTGAGTATAAGTGACACACAATGTTGCCATTATTTACAGGTGTATGAAGTAGTGATTTGACAAGTTTATACATTGTGCTATGTTCACCACAAGTATAGCTACCATCTGTCCCATTACATCATTATAACAATATCACTGACTGTATTCCTTATGCTCTGTTTTTTATCCCCATGACTTACTCATTCCATAACTGAAGACCTGTATCTCCCACTCCCCTTCACCCATTTTGCCTGTCCCCCCACTACTCTCCCTTCCAGCAACCATAAGTTTGGTTGCAGTATTTATAGTTCTGATTCTGTTTTTTGTTTGTTTATTCATTTTTTAAAGATTCCATTTATAAGTGAAATCATATGGTATTTGTCATTTTCAGTCTCAACTTATTTCACTTAGCATCGTATCCTCTAGGTCCATCCATGTTGTCTCAACTGGCATTATCTCATCTTTTTTAATGACTATGTAATATTTTATATTTAGACTTCTGAACCATTTGGAGTTTATTTATTCTGTACTGATCTGGTTTTGCTTCTTCCAAATGGTTATCCAGTTATCCCAGCATCATTTATTAAAAAGTTCTCTCACCCAGTCATTTAAGATGTCAGTTGAATGATAAACTGAAATTTGATATGTTCTATTTCTAGACTTTATGGTCTATTCCATGGGCCCATTTATATGTCAGTAAATTATAGAGGCTTTGCAGTGTTTTCAAGATCTGATCGGGCTAGTCACCCCTACTCCCATTCTTCTTCATATTTAAACTTTAGAATCAACATATCTAGATCCAAGAACTTCTTGGTATTTGGGGTTTTTTTTTTGAGATTGTGTTAAATTTTAAGAGAATTGATAATCTTAAGAGCATGATTTATCTTGCTATCATTCACATTTACTTTTATGTATTTAATGAGAGTTTTATAGCTTTCTTCATTTTATTTTTCAGTGTAGGGGTTTTCTGTTATTTTCTAATTGGTTATAATTTGTATACAGAACTATTGTTATATTTAGCTTTCTATTCTGTTACTTTATTGAATTATCTTATTGTTGTAGTTTTTTCATTGTTTGTCTTGTTTTTTTTCTAGTTATATTACTATGTCACCTGAAAATCATTTGCTTCTTCCTTTCTAATTTTTATTTCTTTATTTTTTATTTGAGTTGGCAAAAATTTCCAATACAACTCACTAGTAGCAAAGCTTTATTCATGACTTATTCATGTTGATCTTTCTTTTTCAGCTTCCCCAAGACTTCTGTACTTCACTAGGCCTGGACATCCTCCTTTTTTTCTTTTTCTTTTCTTTCTTTCTTTCTTTTTTTTTTTAAAGCAGGCTCCATGTCTAGCATGGGACCCAAAGAAAGACTTGAACTCATGACCCTGAGATCAATACCTGAGCTGAGAGAAAGAGTTGGATGCCTGACTGAGCTATCCACCCACTCCTAGTAGATGCCCCTCCCTAGACATCCTCATTGCTTCAACCAGATCATTCTCACCCAACTTCCTAGTCTTCATTCCATTCCTTTGGCATCCTTACTGAGGGCCCTGTTTTCACCTCTGATTTGCAACTTGATAAATGAAAATTCCCTTTTGGTTCCTTTTTAGTCCTTCATGAGGCGGCAGACAGCATGAATCTAATTCCTATTGTTAGTTTTTTAGTAGAAGTGGATGAAAGAATAGTCCTACTAAGTATGAAAAATTCTCTCATGTTTTAAGAACACTGTTAAGATATTACTCTGTCTTATCATATAGTCGGATGATACATGTTTTCTGTGGGCGATTATGATACCATTAACAAATCATGATTACTGTGTCTCATGGCTCTTGGCTAAGCTTTTCTCATTCACTTCTCTTTTGTTCCAAGCCTTGTGCCAGCTGGCTATATGCCTTTAATCACTGAAGTAGCCACCCTGTATCATTTGTGTGAACTTTTTTAGGTAACAGAAGACTGAACAGGATGCAGAGTTATGGGACAAATCCTATGAAGTTTGAAGAAAAATGGGACGATGGCTCTTACTATTAGGAAACTCAAATAATTTAAGATCAAAATTTAATTTTCTCTTTTGAATGTTTAACCTCAAGCCTAAAGAAAATAGCATAACTTTTTTAAAAAAAATCTTTTTCAATTTTTCTGAAGAAAATTTTTTTGCCCTGAAATTTTATCACAATACACTATTATCATATATATTTGACACAAATTACACTTTTGATACATGCAAAGAATATGAAGTATCATTTCCAAACAACCTCAAGTCTATACCAGAGATGCAAAATAGGTCTCATCTCATGCCAATATTACTTTGAAAATTTTATGTGTTTATATATTTATTTATTTAATTTATTTATTTTGAGAGAGAGAGAGAGAGTGGGATGGATGGAGGGGCAGAGGGAGAAAGAGAGAGTCTGGAACCTGCCATGGGGCTTGATCTCAGGACACTGAGATCATGGTCTGAGCCTAAGTCAAGAGTGGGACACTTAATTGACTGAGCCACCCAGGCACCTCTCATGCCAGTTGTAATTGACTGGCTAGCGTGAAGATGATGTTAAGAATCTAAGGTTGCATCCAGCCTTCAATGAAAGAGTGTTGTGAAGTCTGCAAAGGGCAGGGGTAGAGAGAAATAGTGACATAAAGTCCTATTTGAAATACCTATATTTCAAAACTTTAGATATTTGGGATGGTTCCAGTAAGTCATTCCTATGGATGATAGTGTAGCTGATCTTGGTTATATGGGAATGATGACAAGCTACTACTCAAAGTATTCACAAATTGACATTTATTATCTTGGGATTGAATCCTTAGCTCAGCCAACTTAGAAACTTAATTTTGACATTAAATTCAATCTGTATGTCATGGGGGACTCATAATAATGAAGTTCATAAAGTATATTTGTTAATTTATACTGAGAACTTTAACTGGATCAGGTAGTGAGAAAATCCAGTCAGCCTGATTAGCTCAGGTTACTTGTAGTTAGGCTACATGCGAAGCCAGTATTATTGATTTATAAAAATAAATATTACTGCCATTAGAACCAGAATACTGAAATTTATGTGGCTTGTCTATCTTTTCCTTGTGGTATATATACCTGGGAAATAAAGCAATAACACTCTTTTTTGAGCATTAATTAGGACAAAGAGAATTAGATTAATTTCATAATCTTTTCAGTGGGCTTTATTTTGGCCCAAACAGATTTTCCCATGTACAAGTATTTGGATGAGTGCTGCTGAAGCATGGCTTTCTGAGGTTTCTTTTTCTATGTGTATTTGATTGGCCTGTTCTACTTTTGATTGACACTTAATGAAGCATCATTATATGATTAATCAAATAGCAGGCACGTCTTTCCATTTGTCTTTTAAGGTGACTTTGTATCTTTACTCTGTGTATTAGGCATTCAGAGTTTTACACTCACAGGAAGATCTCATTTATCTAATTTTTTAGATTCTTGTGAGAAGCCTCAGTGGCTCATAAGTGCTTAGACTACATCTCACTAAAGATTTGTATTTAGGTTTATTTTTAGCAAGTAACCTGAGAATTATTTAGTTCTCTCAATTGTTTATATACAGATACTACAGAGTGAGGGAGGGGAGAGACAGATAAAGGTTATGAGTGTGTGCAACACAAAGAAAGTTTTTAATGGATGCTAATATTCAGAAAAATCTTTCAGAAGTGCACTGCTTTTCACACATTTTTTGCTGCATGCTCTAGCTTTAGCCCTCAGACCTCCCATGCAGACAGCACATATGTTCGATGAGGCTGTGCTGTTAAAGTTAGAATCTAATGATATATGCTATTAGTCTGTGGTAATGGTCTTATAGAAGCTGAATTGGGCTCAGGATTTTATCCAAATAGTATTGTAATGTTTACTAAAAATGTATTTTTGTTTTTTTTTCCTTTTTTATTTGAGACTATGTTTTTAAGATTTTTCTTCCCATAACATTTCTCAAATTCCATCATATTCAACCCTGGAAAACAAAAGCTGATCCCATTACCACAATTTCATAGTAAATGCAGAGTATTAAGCTTTATTGTAACACTTGGTGTTCTGTAGTATTTTCTAGTTGAAGTGTTCTAAGCATTTCATAAATATAGCTTTCTGGTCTTTCATTTAATTGGAATTAGGGGTGAGGGGAAAGAGGAAAATGGCAGGTTTTAAATATACTTTAATATGGCTTATGGGGCAAATCACAGAGTTGTAATTGGTTATGGTGACAACTTTTCCAAAAAGAATGTAAATTTTTGGTGTGAAATTATTATCATTGGGGTGAATTCACATATATGGCTTAGGGACTTATTGCTTCTATAAAGAGAGTGGAGAGACTTACAGATAATTTTTATTATGACTAGAAGAAGATCTTATGGTTATATAGTAAGATAAAACAATACAAAAAACCAGAGAACTGCAATTTTATTTAATTAATTAAATATATTTTTATTATGTTGTTAGTCACAATACAGTACATCATTAATTTTTGATGTAGTTTTCCATGATTTATTGTTTGCCTATAACACCCAGTGCTTTGAAGAAGACACAAAAAGATGGAAAAACTTTCCATGCTCATGATTGGAAGAATAAACATTGTTAAAATGTCTATACTACCCAGAGCAATCTATACTTTCAATGCCACCCCTATCAAAATACTAACAGCATTTTTCAAAATGGAACCAGAAAAGACCCCAAATTTCCAAGGAAATGTTGAAAAAGAAAAACAAAGGTAGGGGCATCACGTTGCCTGATTTCAAGCTATATATTACAAAGCTGTGATCACCAAGACAGCATGATCCTGGCACAAAACAGACACATAGATCAATGGACAGAATAGAGAGCCCAGATATGGACTCTCAACTCTATGGTTAACTAATCTTCGACAAAGCAGGAAGAAATATCCAGTGGAAGAAAGTCTCCTCAATAAATGGTGCTGGGAAAATTGGACAGCTATACAGAGAAGAATGAAACTCAACCATTCTCTTATACTATGCACAAAGATAAACTAAAAAATGAATGGAAGACCTCAATGTGAGAAAGGAATCCATCAAAATCCTAGAGGAGAACATAGGCAGTAACCTCTTCAACATTGGCCACAGCAACTTCTTTCAAGACATATCTCCAAAGGCAAGGGAAACAAAAGTGAAAGTGAACTTTTGGGACTTCATCAAGATAAAAAGCCTCTACACAGCAAAGGAACAGTCAACAAAACAAAGAGGCAACCCACAGAATGGGAGAAAATATTTGCAAAAGACACTACAAACAAAGGCTGATAATCCAAGATCGGTAAAGGTCTTCTCAAATTCAACACTCAAAAAACAAAGTTAAAAAATAGGTAGAAGACATGAACAGACACTTCTCCAAAGAAGACATACAGATACATGAAAAAAGGCTAAGAGATACATGAAAAAATGTTCCTCATTAGCCATTGGGGAAATTAAAATCAAAACCACATTGAGATACCACCTTATACCAGTTAGAATGGTGAAAATTGAAAAGGCAAGAAATAACAGATGTTGGAGAAGTTGTGGAAAAAGGAGAACCCTCTTACACAGTTAGTGGGAATGTAAGCTAGTATAGCCACTTCAGAAAACAGTGTGGATGTTTCTCAAAAAATTAGAAGTAGAGCTTCCTTATGACCCAGCAATGGCTCTACTAGGTATTTACCCTAAAGATACAAATGTAGTGAAAAGAAGGGTCATATACATCCCAATGTTCATAGCAGCAATGTCCACAACAGCCAAACTGAGGAAAGAGCCAAGAGGCCCTGCAACAGACAAATGGATAAAGAAGATGGGGTCCATATACACGGTGGAATATTACTCAGCCATCAGAAAAGATGAATATCCAACATTTGCATCAACACAGATGGAACTGGAGATTACGCTGAGTGAAATAAGTTAAGCAGATAAAGACAATTATCTTATGGTTCCACTTACAGGGAGTAGCATGGAGGACATTAGGAGAAGGAAGGGAAAATGAGGGGATGTGGGAAATTGGAGTGGGAGATGAACCACGAGAGACTATGCACTCCGGGAAACAAACTGAGTGTTTTAGAGAGGTGGGGGAAGGGAGAAATGTGAGCCTGGAGAAGTGCCATTTTGAAGAGTAGCTATTTCTGGGGTAGGAGGTGACCAAAGGAATTCCATTTTATTTAAGAAACTGTCTTGCGTTAGGTTTATTCCTGAGTATCTTATGGTTTTTGGTGCTATAGTAAATGGAATCAATTCTCTGATTTCCCTTTCTATTTTTTCATTGTTAGTGTATAAGAATGCAACTGATTACTGTGCATTGATTTTGTATCCTGCCACGTTACCAAATTGTTGTATGAGTTCTAGTAGTTTGGGGGTAGAGTCCTTTGGGTTTTTCATATAGAGTATCATGTTATCTGCAAAGAGAGAGAGTTTGACTTCTTCTTTGCCAAGCTGGATACCTTTTATTTCTTTCTGTTGTCTGATTGCTGTTTCTAGGACTTCTAACACTATGTTGAACAGTAGTGGTGAGAGTGGGCATCCTTGTTTTGTTCCTGATCTCAGAGGGAAGGCTGTCAGTTTTTTCCCATTGAGAATGATATTCACTGTGGGTTTTTCGTAGATAGATTTTATGAGGTTGAGAAATGTTCCCTCTATCCCTATACTTTGAAGAGTTTTTATCAGGAACGGATGTTGTATTTTGTCGAATGTCTTTTCTGCATCAATTGAGAGTACCATGTGGTTCTTCTCTCTTCTCTTATTGATTTGTTCTATCACGTTGATTGTTTTGCGAGTGTTGAACCACCCTTGCATCCCTGGGATAAAACCCACCTGGTCATGGTGGATAATCTTTTTAATGTATTGTTGGATCCTGTTAGCAAGGATCTTGTTGAGAATCTTGGCATCCATATTCATCAGAGATATTGGTCTGAAGTTCTCCTTTTTGATGATACTTAGGAATAAACGTAACCAAAGAAGTCAAGGATCTGTACTTGAGGAACTGCAGAACACTCATGAATGAAATTGAAGAAGACACAAAAAGATGTAAGAGCATTCCATGCTCATGGATTGGAAGAATAAACATTGTCAAAATGTCTATACTACCCAGACCAATCTATACTTTCAATGCCATTCCAATCAAAATTCCACCAACATTCTTCAAAGCGTTGGAACAAACAATCCTAAAATTTATATGGAATCAAAAAAGACCCTGAATCGCTGAAGAAGAAAAACAAAGCTGGGGGCATCTCGTTACCTGACTTCAGGCTTTACTACAAAGCTGTGATTACCAAGACAGCATGGTACTGGCACAAAAACAGAGAAATAGACCAATGGAACAGAGTAGAGAGTCCAGATATGGACCCACAAATCTATGGTCAAATCATCTTCAACAAAGCAGGAAAAAATATCCAGTGGAAAAAAGACAGTCTCTTCAATAAATGGTGCTGGGAAAATTGGACAGTTACATATAGAAGAATGAAACTAGACCATTCTCTTACACCACACACAAAGGCAAACTCGAAATGGATGAAAGACCTCAAAATGAGGCAGGAATCCATCAAAATCCTGGAAAAGAACATAGGCAGTAACCTCTTTGACATCGGCCACAGCAACTTCTTTCAAGACATGTCTCCAAAGGCAAAGGAGACAAAAGCGAAAATGAACTTCTGGGACTTCATAAAAATAAAAAGCTTCTGTACAGTAAAGGAAACAATCAACAAAACAAAGAGGCAACCCACAGAATAGGAGAGGATATTTGCAAATGACATTACAGACAAAGGGCTGGTATCCAAGATCTATAAAGAACTACTCAAACTCAGCATCCAAAAAGAAGATGAACACATCAAAAAATGGGCAAGAGACATGAAGAGGCACTTCTCCATAGAAGATATACAAATGGCTAATAGACACATGAAAAAATGTTCAGCGTCACTAGCTATTAGGGAAATTCAAATCAAAACCACACTGAGATATCACCTTACACCAGTCAGAGTGGCCAAAATTAACAAGGCAGGAGACAACAAGTGTTGTAGAGGCTGCAGAGAAAGGGGAACTCTCTTACACTGATGGTGGGAATGCAAGTTGGTGCAACCACTTTGGAAAACAGTGTGGAGATTCCTTAAAAAATTAAAAACAGAACTACCATATGACCCTGCAATTGTACTACTGGGCATTTACCCCAAAGATACAGATGTAGTGAAAAGAAGGGCCATATGTACCCCAATGTTCATCGCAGCAATGGCCACAATTGCCAAACTGTGGAAAGAGCCAAGGTGCCCTTCAACAGATGAATGGATAAAGAAGATGTGGTACATATATGCAATGGAATACTATGCCTCCGTCAGAAAGGATGAATACCTGGGCACCTGGGTGGCTCAGTGGGTTGAAGCCTCTGCCTTCGGCTCAGGTTGTGATCTCAGGGTCCTGGGATCGAGGCCCGCATCGGGCTCTCTGCTCGATGGGGAGCCTGCTTCCTTCTCTCTCTCTGCCTGCTCCTCTGTCTGCCTACTTGTGATCTTTCTGTGTCAAATAAATAAATAAAATCTTAAAAAAAAAGAAAGGATTAATACCCAACTTTTGTAGCAACATTGACTGGATTGGAAGAGATTATGGTGAGTGAAATAAGCCACGTAGAAAAAGTCAAGTATCACATGGTTTCACTTACTTGTGGTGCATAAGAGGTAATATAGAAGACAGTAGGAGAAGGAAAGTAAATGGGAAGTAGCGTAATTCAGGGAGAGAAACGAAACATGAGAGACTTTGGACACAGAAACAAACTGAGGGACCTGGAGGGAGGGGGTGGGGGATGGGAGAGCCTGGTGGTGGGTACTGAGGGCACCTGTTACATGGAGCACTGGGTGTGGGACATGGGCAATGAATCTTGGAACACTGAAAAAATAAAATAAATTTAAAGTTAAAAAAAGAAACTGTCTTGCACCTGGATGTTATGCCCTCTGAAGACCTATGGTGATGTTTCAAGCAGGAGTTTAGAAAAAAGATCCCAGCCTCATTCCCTGTGGTTTGAAGTTAGGGAAATCTTTTGGGGATGGGCAAAGAGTGTCTGACAGGGCAGGTTAGAGAGGGAAATGGGATCGATGAAGTAGGGACATGGGTAGACAGTGGAAGTGGTGACAGTAGTTCTGAATCTTTGAGGCAGTGGATTTTGGAGCTGATTCCAACTCTCTTGGGACCAGTTTTAATAGTAGGAAGAGGTGTATGTGTGAATCCAGAGCTGGGCCCTAAGAATGAAAATATTTGACAGTTTTGTTTTTTATAAAAAGTATTAAGTTTATTAAGAGATGATTCCGTCTGTGGAGCACAACTAGAGGGGCACCTTCTTAAATTCAGAAAAGAGACTCAGATTCCATTTCTGTGTTTCACTCTTGTACTGTAGGGAGAGGTTTTGAACTTCAGGAAAATATTTCTGAATTTAGGCAACATTTTGGTTTCTTGAAATCTGTGTTTCTTAGTTCAGAGATTTCTTACAGACTTTCTTAATAACAGGGTGCTGAGTTGAACTTTTCCTGTTGCTAGGACTCAAAGTTGGGGACAAGGCAGCATCAAGTAGCTACAATGGCGTGAAATAATTAGGGGCTAGACCCTGTATCTGAGAACTTACTAAGAGGTAAACAGGCTCTGCTACTCCTAATCGTCACTTTAGCACCGGTCTTATCACTCTCTCCCCTCTCCCGGTTCCCAGCTATAGAAGCAGAAGACCAGAGTTAAAGTAAGAAAAAGCACTGAAAGTACATCATTAGCTTAAGGGGAGAGGGCTGTGGTTTTTCTTTTCTTTCTTTCTTTCATTTTTTTTTTTTTTTTTTTTTTTTTTATACCGAGAGGAAGAAGACAAGATGCTCAACACCCCCAAGCCAAGGGGTGGCGGTTTACTTGTAAAGACTTTTGAGTCCTGGTTTGATGTCTGCTTACAGTGTAGACTTACTGATCTGTCCACTGCCTGTTCAGCAGGAGAGTAGAGAATGGAGAATGTGCGGTGGAGGAGGGGCTGTGTGGACAGCTTGCACTCTCATGTTAGCCCTAGCAAGTTTTGTGTGAGTTTTTGGAGAGTCAGCTGGGAAGGTAGCTGGGCCTCAGCCATCTTGACAGAAGTCTACTCAAGACAACTTGCCTCCAGGCAAGTATATCCTGGCAGAAAGAAGATGTGAAGTGAAGGGACCTCCAGGGGTGCAAACTGAAGGGGCATTGGAAGAGGACAAGCTGGAGGCAGATTTTCTGTCTCATGGAACTTCATTTGCTTAATGAAAGAGCCAACATTTGGATACCTGCCACACAACGCCTTGATACCCAGTTTTGGCTAAGAAAGGATAACAACAGGGATCAGATAAGAAAGAGCCACTTGTCTCATTCCACTCTTCCCTCTTTGCCACAAGCCAGGAGAACGGATCTCTGAAATGAGACTGGCTGGGGAGGAGGAGTGAAAGATCACGCTGTTTTCTTTGTCACTCTAAGTCTTTAAGGCCTGGGTGGCACTGCAGAGGAAAGGCTGAAATGAGCTCTAAGTTGGAAGCTTCATATCATATTGGTCTATTTTATACCTGAAAAGTGATCCAGAAAGTTCCCTACTCTGGGGCACCTGGGTGACTCCATCATTAAGTGTCTGCCTTTGGCTCAGGTCATGATCCCAGGGTCCTGGGATCAAACCCCACATCAGGCTCCCTGCTCAGTGTGAAGCCTGTTTCTCCCTCTCACATTCCCCTTGCTTGTGTTCCCTCTCTCGCTATGTCTCTCTCTGTTAAATTAAAAAATATATATCTTAAAGTTCTGTATTTTTTCTGAAATGTTTGTAAGGGATGAGAAAGCGAGACTTGAGGTAGTACAGCTGAAGGTGATGATTGGAGAAATAGAAAACCCTTTAATGTCTATATCCTGTCTGGGCCACACTGTTCTCCATTCTGGAGCTGCCTAGCTCACTGTAGCTCCACAAAAGGCCACTGTTCCATAGAAACCGAAACCCCTCTTGATTCAAGCCTGTGAGTTGATTGTCACCAGAACCTGTTCTGCTGTTCTGTTTTCACCTGTAGCACTGAGAAAGTGGTTGAGGGAGGAAACGAAAAAAATTGTGATCCAATGGGCCCTGTTCAATGTAATTGGGAGTTCTCTTTCTTGACTACAACAATGGAACTGACATTCTAGAATAATTAGTACCAGCAGTTCCAGGTGCTGCCCCATCACCCACAGTTGCCATAGAAACCCTTGCTTTAGATTCTGGCTTTAGTCAACACCTGCCAAGAGCAGCTTTTACCCAGCAGTACTGCCCCTCTGTCACAGCCAGTGTACTGATTTGGGATGGACCCCCTAGACTATTTTCCTAAAAAAACTTGAGGACCTCTGGGTATACAAAGAAGAGCTTTTAGAGCCTCAGATCAAGACTGTATTCTTGAAATCCTTATTACTGGTGTTTTAGGCAAACAAACATTACACTCTGGAGATTTTTTTGCACTTCAAATTGTGATTAAGTGATACTATATTTATATATGTACATATGCCATGAGTCTTTCAATTTTTTTTTTAAAGATTTTATTTGACAGCAAGAAACACAGCTAGAGAGGGAACACAAGCAGGGGGAGTGAGAAAGGGAGAAGCAGGCTTCCCGCTGAGCAGGGAGCCTGATGTGGGGCTCGATCCCAGGTCTCCAGGATCATGACCTGAGCCGAAGGCAGTCACTTAACCAACTGAGCCACCCAGGTGCCCCTCAATTTTTCTACGTAATTTTCATTGTCTTCATAATTATTAGTCTACTACACAAAATTCTTCAAGAATATGTAGCATCCTTCCCTGGTTTTGGATATTGAGGCATTTTTCTCCTATTAGAAATGTTTATGTGAGACACCTGGATGTTTCAGTCAGTTAAGTGTCTGCCTTGGGCTTGGGTCCTGGTCCCAGGGTCCTGGAATCGAGCCCCATGTCAGTCCCTGCTCAGCGGGGAGTCTGGTTGTTCCTGCCCCTCTTCCCTGCTCATGCTTGCTCTCTCAATTGAATACATAAAATCTTAAAAAAATGTTGATGTAATTTTGTTGTACCTATTATTTTGTGAATTATTTAATTTTTTATTTTATTTAAAATTTTTGTGGGTTATTCAGCAGAAGGATTTATTGGATGTGAATGTTTATATACTTTTAAGAACCTTGAAATATATTTACAATACACATTCTTAAAAAACATTGTATAATTGTCATTTGCTACCTCCAAATTTTCCACATCTTTGATTAATCTTATGGATACTTTTTAAAAAATATAATTTTCATTTTTGTGTTCAAAAGTTTTAATGGTTCCCATCGTTTCTTAGTTTGTATAAGCTAAAACTTATTGACTTCATGTTTTCCATTCCAGTCTGGTTCCAAAAATTCTTTTAATTCTAGTCAACTACCACTTTCTTATGTGCAATCATTACTCAGTCCAAATTGCTTTGCTCACTATCTCCAAAATATACTGTTTCAACATCTTTGCTCACACCATTCTAGCTATATGAATGTCCTGTCTCCACTTTTAGGTCTAAGGAAATTCTATCCATATAGTAATGTGTACTTTTAAAGAACATACTATTTTTATAAAGTTTTACTTGCCCACTCCTACCCTTACAAATTTACTTTTCTCAGCTCTGAACTTTTAAAGTACTCATTAACTTTTCTGACTTGTGTTATAAGTATGAAAGATTGCCCAGCCTGAAATGCCCAAGATTGAACAAACAAAATAAGAACCAAACCAAATGAAACAAACAAGCCCCCCGAAACTTAGTAGAGACTAGAAAAACTGTTTTTTTTTTTTTTCAAAATGGAAGCAGTCTGCCTTGCAAGAAAAGATAGAGATTTGAGTAACTCTGAGTATAGATATTTTATTTTGAGGAAAAACATTTGAAGGGATCCTTTAATTGCAAAGAAACTCCAGCAACAACATATATTTTTATCCTGTATGGTGACATAACCAGAAAAATATACAATAATATTGCTATCTTGAGATAACAAGACTCTTACATATGATGAGTGGTATGACTGAAAATCTTGTTCTTTTAAACCCAGAGTATTTATCTGTTGAATTATTTAGAAAACACCTACAAGGGGCAGAGCATTATGCTGTTGTCTAAAATTTATGCATGTCTCAGAAATGAGGTCTATAACTCATGAGCATTGGGGGATTTCCAACATTAACCTAGACCTATGTATGCAGGGTAAAGGGAAATATGCCCCATCTCTTCCCTCACATGCTCATGCCTGAATGGAACCTCTCTGGCATTGGCTTTTCATATATCAGCTCAGCTTGAAACAATGAAAGTAGCATATCTGATCACAAGCAGTTGATCCCCAGACATGTTTATTGATGGCACTATCAAGGAAAACAGCATACTGACATACAATACAAAGAAACTTGGCAGACTTTATAGTGGCAATTCAGTTTTGGCATTTATATTGGTAAAAACAGATTACAAGGCTTAGTGCAGCTCAAACCTTATTTAAGCTTGCAAAATGTCTGATTTGATCACTTGGCATTCCACTAAGAGCAACACCTCTATCTCTAGGAATTCCTCTTTATGCAGTTTCCAATGGTATACTGCCTGCGATTTGCTTCGAGTGCGTTATATAATCTAGTCTTTTTTGTTTGTTTCTGATTGACCCCATTCAAAAGACTCTACAGTCTTGCCCCCCATCAGTGCGGTTTTAAAATATTTAACTGAAGAGTGACACTTAGTGGCTAGAAATATTCATTACAGCTCTCTTCTGTAGGAATCTCCATTAACACGTCCCATGGTAATAAAGTAAATGATACCAAAATTTCATCTTCTTGGCAAAGTAATATATAGTATTTGAAGTGTTGTTGGTTTTGCAGCAGCTGTCATTCCATACCAATCCATTTAGTGAAAAAGCAAACAGGTGGCTCACACATATTGTTTGTACTACATAAATTTTAAAATTTTCTTTAGTCCTACTGAAATAAATGAGGCATTTTTGCTGTTGATTTCAATTTACCAGAATATATAACAATGCAGTGAAGATATTATTAATTAAGAGCACTGTTCACAGTGCTTGCCTTCTTCTAAGCGAATATCCATTGACCTGAAACGTGAACAAGTATCTTAAGCTAGACAAGTAATTTACACTTATACCTGTGAGAATGAGAAAAAAACAAACCAGACAAAAGATTACTGTGTCCTTAATTAACCCCCTTTGTTTTGGTAGTATGGCATGGAAGAATTAGAGTGAGTTTTCTAAATGTTTACTCCAAGATCAAGAGTTTATTCCTTTAAGGTCTAGGTTAAGTTTTCTCTCAATTTTATTGCATTTATGGATTTATTTTTGACCCTTAAGGAAGGTTTTGGGACAATAATTAGTGTTTTATTTTCCTGAAAAATGAAAGCATTCTATCTTGCCTGAGGTTAATGTGTTTTTACGTCTCTTGAGGTGCTGTGATTGAAAGCAATTTAGAATATTGTCTTCTGCCAGCTTCATATACAACAGAGAGATGAGTAGAAAATATCTGATTAGTGGGTGTGACAAAATATGGCATTACAGTCATGGAAAAAATGTAAACCATGTCATTTGACTTACATATTGGGTTTTAAGTACCAAAACAAATACAATAAAAAATTCTTTTGATGGAATTGATTTAGGGAGTGGGAGTGGGGGGAGGTGATAGTGTAGTCTTTTACGAGTACAGTGAAAGTCTTTTAAAAGTAAATACACTATATAAAAAGGTGACTTTAAAAAAACAGATAAATTAGAATGTGATTATGAGGTTTATAGAAGCATTTACCAAAGCCTCAAAGTGAACTGTGTAAGATCCAAAACAGTTGTTTTATTAAGTACTTCTCAGTTGAATAAATTAACTAAACAACTTAATCTTCCACTGTCTCGTTATTCTGAATGCTTACTCTCCCTACCTCTCTCTTGTGCTCTCAGGGTATTATGGATATCCTTTTAACTCTTAACATATGGTATTGTAATTACCTATAATTGTTTTCTCATAGATTGCAACTCCATGAAGCTTGGGATTACGTCTCTTGCTCATTGTCTCTAGCATCTAGCATAGCTCCTAGCATGTAATAATTACTCAATAAATATTTAATGTTTTTATGTTCCCAGAGTGCTGGAATACAGCTAGATGATGATGCAGAGTAAAATTCCTTCCTCTTGGGGCCAGGGAAACTCCATTTTTGTGGGGCCTTCTTTTGTGCTTGTCCAGGAGGGATGGTGAACTTTTAGGCTGTTGAGTTTTTATTTGCTGCTCTTTGTCTTTGCTGATAGTTTCCAGGGATGTTTTTGGTGATCAGTCATTCTATATAAAAGAGGCCATTCTATTCCAGGAGTATGCAGTGGGAGTTCAGTTTCAGATGGTGTACAGTAGATTCCTTAAATAATTTTCCATATAGACCTATCAAGGAGACTGTCTTCACTCTTGGGGATATGTATATCAAAGTCTATGATGGAAAGAATATTGTACTGGTAAATGGGAACTTGGGCTTTGTTCCACTACAAACTCTGTATTTAAACTTGACTTGATAATTTAGTCTTCTTGTTCCTCAATTTTTTCTTTATAAAATGAGAGAGTTGGATTGGGTGACCTCTAAGGTTCCTTCTGACCTTATATTCTAAGCTTGCGTAGCTCATCGGAGCACAAAACAAAGGTGTTGAGCTTAATTTTAATTACCTAGAAGGTCAAGATAGGGCTGTCCACCAGATGGGCAGAGGCCAATAGGAATTGCCTAGTCACTCATTCAGTCTTTGATTTGATACAGATGTTCAACATATGTATTCTGTTGACTAGTGAGATAACCAGTTCTGTTTCCTTCTTTCAGTTCTTTAAGCAAAAAAATGTTTTCTGAAAAAAATGTAATTTTTATAACATTGTAGATTTACATGCAGTTGTAAGAAACAATACAGAGGGATCCCATGTATCCTTCACCCAATGGTAACATTTTATAAATTGTAGTATAATACCACAATCAGGATATTGATGTTGATTTAGTCAAGAGTCATATAGTCAAGAGACAGTACATTTCCATCACCACCAGGATCCTGTATGTTGCCCTTTTATACCCATATCTGCTATAATGTTCTGCCCCCACTCCTAAGCCTCAATAACCCTAACATTTTCTCCATTTCTATAATTTTGCCATTTCAAGAATGTTATGTACATTGAATCATGAAGTACGTAACCATTTGGGATTGACTTTTTTCATATATTAGAATTCTCTGGAGATTTATCCAGGTTATTGCATGTATCAATAATTCATTTTTTTAATTGCTGGGTATTGGTCTATTGTATGGATGTACTACAGTTAGTTTAACTATTCACTCATGGAAGGGCGTCTGGATTATTTCTAATTTTTGGCTATTATGAATAAACATTTTTGTTGTAAACATTTGTGTTCAGATTTTTGCATAACCACATCTTTGAGACAAATGCCCAGGAGTGGAATTGCTGTGTCATATGGTAGTTACATGTTTAGATTTTTTTTTAAGTAGGCTCCACACCAAGTGTGGAGTCCAATGTGGGGCTTGAACTCACAACCCTGAGATCAAGACCTGAGCTGAGATCAAGAGTCAGAGGCATAACTGACTGAGCCATCCAGGTGCTCCCATGTTTATATTTTTAAAGATATTGCCAAATTATTTTCCAGAGTGGCTATACCATTTTGCATTCCTATCAGCAATATATGAGTGATCCAGTTTCTCTGCATCCTCACCAGCATATGGTTTTTCAGTTTTTAAAATTTTAGCCATTCTGATAGGTGTGTAGTGACATTTCATTGTGCTTTTGATTTGCAATTCAGTAATGACTAATGATGTTTCATGTGCTGATTTGCCATGTCTCTATCCTCTTTGGTGAAATGTCTATTCATGACTTTTGCCTGATTTCTTTCTTTTTTAAAAAAGATTTATTTTTTTATTTATTACAGAGAGAGAGTGAGAGAGCGAGTGCACACACAAGTGGGAGGGTCGGGTAGGGAGAAGAGAGAGAATCTTAAGTAGACTCCATGCTCAGGACTCTGAGATCACAATCTGAGCTGAAACTAAGAGTTGGATGCTCAACAGACTGCATCAAATGGGCATCCCATCTTTTGTCTATTTGCTAATTAGTTTTTAAAAAACTGTCGAGTTTTGAGAGTCTTTTATATATTCTAGACACTAGTCCTTTGTTGGATATATGGTTTGCAAATACTTTATCCCATTCTATATTTTGCCTTTTTACCCTCTTAACAAGGTTTTTCACCAAACAAAAATTTAAAAGTTGTAATAAAATCCTGTTTGTCAATTTTTCCTTTTATAGATTGTGCCTCTGGTGTCAAGTCTTAGAACTCTTCGCCCAGTCTTAGGTCCTAAAGATTTTCTCCAATTTTTCCCTAAAATTATATTGTTTTACAGTTTATATTTGTCTCATCCATTTTATGTAACTTTTTGTATAAGGTGTGAGACTGGTTGAAGTACAAATCACTGTCTTTGGGTTTCCAATTGCTCCAATGCCATATGTTGAAAAGGATTTTTCTTCCATTGAATTGCTTTTGCACTTTTGTCAGAAGTCAGTTGGGCATATCTGAATGGGTCTATTCTTGTGTTCTCTGCTGTACTGCATTGATCTCTGTGTCTATTCCTCTGTCAGTTCCATGCAGTCTTGGTTACTGTAACTCTATATATGTTTTAGAAATAAATTAGGCTGATTCTTTCCACTTCTTTTTCAGAATTATCAGTTCTAGATTTTGATTTTTCCAAGTAAATTTTAGAGTTAGCTATATCTATCTTCTATCTATCTATCTATCTATCTATCTATCTATCTATCTAATCTATCTATCTATCATCTGTCTAATCTTTTTTGAGATTTTGATAGGAATTATATTAAAACTGCATACCGTTAGGAGAGAATTAACATCTTTATTCTATTGTGCCTACCAACCAAGGAACATGGTACATTTCTCCATTTATTTATATTTCCTTTGACTTCTTTCATCAGCTTTGTATAGCTTTCAGCATGCAAATCATGAATATATTTTGTTAAAATAACATTTAAGTATTTCATTTTGAACAATTATAAGTGATATTGTATTTTAAATTCAGTGTTATATGTTAATTGCTACTGTATAGAAATACCATTGATTTTTGTATGTTAATCTTGTATTCTGTGACCTTGCTGAAGTCACTTTTTAGTTCTAGCAGTTTGTGTGTGTGTGCGTGTGTGTGTGCAGACTTTTGGAATTCTCTATGTAGAAAATCATGCTGTTTGCAAACAGGTCAATTTTATTTCTTCTTTCTCAATCTGTATGTCTTTTATTTCCCTTTCTTGTCTTATTGCAAAGTATTTCGATATATATCTTATCATAATAATTGATGTCATCATTTGAACAGTTTGTGTGAAGTATAGAAACCTTACTTCCGGGGTGCCTGGGTGGCTCAGTTGTTGAATGTCTGCCTTCAGCCCGGGTCATGATCCCAGAGTCCCAGGATCAAGCCCCGCATCAGGCTCCTTGCTCAGCAGGAAGCCTGCTTCTCCCTTTCTCACTCCTCCTGCTTGTGTTCCCTCTCTAGCTGTGTTTTTCTCTGCCAAATAAATGGGTAGAATCTTAAAAAAAAAAAGAAACTTTACTTCCCTTTGCATCTCTTTACCTTCCTCTGTTTATTATATAATTATTATAAATATTTCCTCTACATACATTTAGTACATGGGACCATATTGTAATTTTTGCTTCTATTGTCTAAGGTAAGTTAAGAAACTCAAGAAGGAAAGCTTACGATACTTACCAATATTTTTGCTTACTATGTTCTTTTTTATTTCTGATGTTCCACGGTGCCTTCTCTTATTCCTTTTCTGTTTAGGGAACTTCCTTTAGCTGTTCTTTTAGGATAGGTCTACTAGTATTAAATTTCTCAGTTTTTCTTTATCTGTCTTTATTTCTTCTTAATTCCTGAAGGACAATTTCATAGGAGATAGGGTTTTGACATTTCTTTTATTTCAGGACTTGAAATAAAATTTGCCACTTTTTTTTTCTGGCCTCCAAAGATTCTGATGAGAAATTCAGTCATTCAGATAGTTTTTCCTCTATAATTATTCAGTCATTCAGATAGTTTTTACCTCTATAGGTATGATATCATGGCTGCCTTCAAGACTTTTTCTTTGGTTTTAATTTTAGTTATGATTTCTCTTGGTGTAGATTTCTTTGAGTATATTTTGTTTGGGGCTCTTTCAACTTTGTGAGTCTATCGGTTTATGTCATTCTCTGAATTTGGAAAGTTTTCAGCCATTATTTCTTTAAATGTTTTTCATCTCTACCCTGTTTCTCCTCTCTTTCTAGGATTCCAATGACACAAATGTTTGATCTTTTGCTATAGTCCCACAGGTCTCTGAAGCACTACTCTGTCTTCTTTTTTTTTTTTCCCAGTCCTTTTCTTAAATTTATTTAAATAATAATTTATTTTATTTTTTCAGTGTTCCAAGATTCATTGTTTATACCCCACACCCAGTGCTCCATGCAATTCGTGCCCTCAATATCAACCACCAGGTTCACCCATCCCCCATTCCCCCCTTCCAAAACCCTCAGTTCGTTTCTCAGAGTCCAAAGTCTCTCATGCTTCATCTCCTCTCCAGTTTACCACAGTTCACATTTCCTTTCCTTCTCCCACTGTCCTCCATATTACTCCTTATGCTCCACCAGTAAGTGAAACCATATGATACTTGCCTTTCTCTTCTTGGCTTATTTCACTCAGCATAATCTCTTCCAATCCAGTCCATGTTGCTACAAAAGTTGGATATTCATCCTTTCTGATGGAGGTGTAATATTCCATTGTATGTATGGACTGTATCTTCTTTATCCATTCGTCTGTTGAAGGGCACGTTGGCTCTTTCCACAGTTTGGCAATTGTGGCCATTGCTGCAATGAACATTGGGGTACATATGGACCTTCTTTTCGCTACATCTGTATCTTTGGGGTAAATACCCAGTAGTATAATTGCAAGGTCATAAAGTAGCTTTGTTTTTAATTTTTTAAGGAATCTCCACACTGTTTTCCAAAGTGGCTGCACCAACTTGCATTCCCACCCACAGTGTAAGAGGGTTCCCCTTTCTCCACAGTCTCTCTAGCACTTGTTGTTTCCTGTTCTGTTAATTTTGGCCATTCTGACTGGTGTAAGGTGGTATCTCAGTGTGGTTTTGATTTGAATTTCCCTGATAGCTAGTGATGTTGAACATTTTTTTCATGTGTCTGTTAGCCATTTGTATGTCTTCCATGGAGAAGTGTCTGTTCATGTCTCCTGCCCATTTATTGATGTGATCATCTATTTTTTTGGTTGTTGAGTTTGAGGAGTTCTTTATAGATCTTGGGTATCAGCTCTTCGTAATGTCATTTGCAAATATCTCCTCCCATTCTGTGGGTTGCCTCTTTGTTTTGTTGGCTGTTTCCTTTGCTGTGCAGAGGTTTTTTATTTTGATGAAGTCCCAAAAGTTCATTTTTGCTTTTGTTTCCTTTGCCTTTGAGACATGTCTTGAAAGAAGTTGCTGTGGCTGATGTCAAAGAGATTACTGCCTATGTTCTCCTCTAGGAGTTTGATAGATTCCCGCCTCACATTGAGGTCTTTCATCCATTTCAAGTTTATCTTTGTGTATGGTATAAGAGAATGGTCGTGTTTCATTCTTCTATATGTAGCTGTCCAATTTTCCCAGCACCATTTATTTGAGGAGACTGTCTTTTTTCACTGGATATTTTTTCCTGCTTTGTTGAAGATTATTTGATTACAGAGTTGAGGGTCCATGTCTGGACTCTCTGCTCTGTTCCATTGATCTATGTGTCTGTTTTTTGTGCCAGTACCATGGTGTCTTGGTGATCACAGCTTTGTAATAAAGCTTGAAATCAGGTAATGTGGTGCCCCCGGCTTTGTTTTTCTTTTTCAACATTTCCTTAGCAATTTGGGGTCTTTTCTGGTTCCATATAAATTTTAGGATTGTTTGTTGCAGCACTTTGAAAAATGTTAGTGGAATTTTGTTTGGGCTGGCACTGAAAATATAGATTGCTCTGGGCAGTATAGATATTTTAGCAATGTTTATTCTTCTGATCCATGAGCATGGAATGCTTTTCTATCTTTTTGTGTCTTCTTCAGTTTCTTTCATGAGTGTTCTCTAGTTCCTCGACTACAGATCCTTAACTTCTTTGGTTAAGTTTATTCCAAGGCATCTTATGTTTTTTGGTGCTATAGTAAATGGAATTGATTCTCTAGTTTCCCTTTCTATATTTTCATTGTTAGTGTATAAGAATGCAACTGATTTCTGTGCATTGACTTTGTATCCTGCCACATTACTGATTGCTATATGAGTTATAGTAGTTTGGTGGTAGGGTCTTTTGGTTTTTCCATATAAAGTATCATGTCATCTGTGAAGAGAGAGAGTTTTACTTCTTCTTTTCCAATTTGAGTACCTTTTATTTCTTTTTGTTGTCTTATTGCTGTTGCTAGGACTTCTAGCACTTTGTAGAATAACAGTGGCAAGAGTGGGCATCCTTGTCTTGTTCCTGATATCAGTGGGAAGGCTGTCAATTTTTCCCCATTAAGAATGATATTCGCTGTGGGGTTTTTTTGTAGATAGATTTCGTGAGGTTGAGGAATGTTTCCTCTATCCCTATACTCCAGTCTTTTAAATCTATGTTTAGATTGGGTAATTTCTATTGTTTTTTCTTCCAGTTCACTCTTTCTTTCCTCTCTCTCCTCCATTCTGCTATTGAGTCCATTCACTAAATTTTGATTATTGTATTTTTCAGTTCCAAAATTTCCATATAATTCTTCTTTATATCTTCTCTTTCTTTGCTGAGGCTTTCTAATTTTTCATTTGTTTCAACTGGGTTTGTAATTGCTCACTGGAGCATTTTTATAATGGCTTTTACAGAAATCTCTGTCAGATAATTGTAGTTCTTTTGTCATCTGTTTTTGTCATCTGTTGGTTGTCTTTTTCATTCAGTTTGAGACCTTTCTGGTTGTTAAGTTTGGTGAGTGATATTTTATTGAAACCTGGACATTCTCATATTGTATTATGAGACTTAAACCTTCCCTTTTGGTTGATTTTCTCTGACACTACTCTGGCAGTGGAAGGAAGGCAAGTGTCACCATGCTAATATTAAGTGGAGTAAAAATACTAAGTAGGTTGTTGACACTTGAATGGGGGATGCTCCTTATTACTGCTGGGTGGCAGTGCGGACTCTGGCTCTCCACATAGATTCTACTCAGTGGTAGGGGTGGTCTTATTACTACTAAGTAATAGTCAGAGCTCCATTCTACCTTAGGCCTCCTCTGACACTCCTCCTGTGGAGTGGGGAGGGTGCTTCATTACTAGGTTGGGGAGGAAGTCCTGGATCCTTCTGTGTTCTCCACTGACACCACAGGGAGGGGATGGCCAGCAGAGGTAGAAGTCCCAGCTTCCTATTTGGACTTCTTTGACACTACTCTGAGTGTGAGGGTGGATATCTAGGATTCCCACTTGGACTTTGCTGGTATGGACGGGAGTGGAGCTACAGTTTTTCTTGTGGTGTTTGACTGGAGTTGAGCAGTTATTGTCTAAAAGTTTTCTGTCTTGCTAGGCTGACCTTTCCTTGGTCCTTTGGTTAGAGAGAGCAAGCCTTTGCTGGGGGGCTGCTTTTTTGCCTGTTGGTGTTTCCAGGTTACTGATTTCTTAAGCAATAAGTCTGGGATGTATGGGGCAAGAAAACCAAGGGAGGGGCACCTGGGTAGCTCAGTTAGTTAAGCATCTGACTCTTGATTTCAGTTCAGGTCATGATCTCATGAGTGATGAGGCTCTGGGCTCAGCCTGGGTGGTGGAGGGAGGAAGGCGTGTGTGTGCTTGGGGTTCTCCGTTTCCTCTCTCCCTCTGTCCTCCCCCGACTTGCTCACTTATTTTCTCTCAAAATAAATAGATAAACCTTAAAAAAAAAAAAAGAAAGAAAACCCAAGGAACTCACCACTATCTTATTCCCTGGGTTTTGATGTCCCTAGTCAATCTACCTTCCTTTCTCCATCTTTCAGAGTTTTTATATTTGCTTTATATATAACATCCAAAATATTTACTTGTACTTCATGGGAAAAATATGGAAAATTCATCTACTTCATCTTCCTGGAATAATGTGTCTTTTAATGTCTCGAAATAGAGAAGATCTTTTACTTGCTGCTGAGGTTAGGAGTTGCTATGAACAAGAATGGGGTAGTTTTGGGCAAAGGAAGAAAATTTAATTTTAGTTAATTTGTAATGTTTTTGAGTGTTTGAGGAGAGAAAAGGAAAACAGATTCTGTCACTCCTAAAAAAGATCTATGAGTCCTGATTGAATATGTGTTCATTCATTCATTTATTCTTCATTCTGCAAACATTTATAAATCAACACTGATGCCTGGCAGTGTGATTGGTGCTAGGAATACAAAGATAAGATTATTTTTGCCTATTAGGAGCTCAAAGTCCAGTTTGTTTGAGTGTGACACCAAAATAAGGAAATAACTATATTATCTTATGGTAAGTGAACAGAATCCTGAGAGATGGGGAGAGAAGTTCTTTAGATGAACTGGAAGATGGTCATCTTGGCCATATGATGGCACAAGAAATGGCTTGTTTAAAGGCTCAAAAGCACAAAATTTTGTGGGCTTAGGAGAATGGCAAGCTTTGATGTGAGGAGTAAGGAGTTCATATCAGTGCCTGGTGGCAGCCTAGGCTGAAAATATAGGTTGGGTCTGATTGTGGAAGGCTTTAATATGTTATGTAAGGCTAAGGAAGTTTTATGCTTTCTGCAGGCAAATGAGGGTAATCTTTAAACTATTTGAGTGAGCGTTTAAAAATTATTTTTGTTATGTTTATAACTATGTCCATATGTGCCCTTTTATATATTTTTACATGTGTAATATATAAGACTGGCTGTTCTGTCTTCATCTCTCTTTCCCCTTCTACCTTTCCCTATATGATCATCTGTGGTTAGAAGTGGGGGCAGGGAGAGAAATGTTCACTTAAACATCTAGAGTTACTAGATAGAAATGTGTAAATGTAACAGATGCACAAGAGCAGCTCAGGATGAAACTATTGTTTCAAGTCTGTTCTCCCAGATCCATTTTCACTAGTTGTGAGTGTGAGTGCATGTGTTTAAATAGAGTATCACCAGTTAATCCCAGTAGTCACCTCAAATCCCTTCACCCCCTTACTGTTGTTCTAGCCTGCTTAACGACAGTAGTTTTTTCATAGAATCTAGTAGAATTGTACACTGATGGGGCTATCTTACTTTTAGGAAATGAAAAATCCATATTTTCTCCAAGAAATGAGAATGTATGATTCTAGCTCATTATGTTAAAATAGATAAAATATTCTTTATCATGCAGAGTGTTGCATTGATTTTTTTTATTGTTTTCTTCTTAACCATCTCCATTTACGGTCACTCTATCTTTGTCTTCAGATATATTCTGTTGGTATCTATAAACTCTTTTCCTCTTTGGTAATAGCATATATTCAAACCTTATGGTATTTCTAATGTATTGGTATATTTTTAAAAATCCCATATACAATAACACTTTATTTTTATGCTGTCTAAATCTTTTATTTAAAGACATCTGGTATGTTTGGCTCAGCGGACAAAATATGACAGTGCTGAAAAGTAGTATTAGCAATTCTTATGACTTCTTACATATTTTAAGATGTTTATGGCAGAAATTACATAGTGTGGTGGATAGAGTAGCAGACTAAGAAAAATTTATCACTGATATGCAGTTGTTTACTTCTTTGTGATCTTGGGAAAACCAGTAGCTTATTTTATGGTTCTGATATGTTAACTACAATTTTTATACTATAAAAGAGGCAAAAATTGCCCAAAATATCTGCAAAATAGGAATACTGAGATTTTAAACATAGTTCTGCATTTTTTAAAATATAGAAAAATATATTGCTACTGTTAATGTTTTCAGAGTGGCTTACCTGAGTGCAATTTCCTATAATGATTAAGGACATGCCTTTTCTAAATCTAATGACAACATTTTGGTTTGAAATTCTAAATGAATTCTAAATGAAATATAATATTAAATTGTATTTCTATGTGTTATAGAGATTCTTTAGATGTTCAAATTATTTATTTATTTATTTATTTATTTATTTATTTATTTATTTATTTATTTATTTGCCAGCGCGTGAGAGAGCAAACAAATGGGGAGCCAGAGAGGGAGGGAGAAGCAGACTCCCTGCCGCGCAGAAAGCCTGACATGGGGCTTGATCCTAGGACTCTCGGTTCATGACTTGAGTTGAAGGCACATGCTTAACCAACTGAGCCAACCGGGAGCTCCTACATATTCAAGTCTTTTAGATATTAAAATTGAATTAATATTAAACTAAACTTGAAAAATTCTTATACATTTTCAGTTATTTTTTACTGATGTAAAGATGTAAATTGACTGAACCCATCTCTGTAATGAGACCACAATAAATAATGCTATTGTGTTAGATACATTTAGGAAACAGTTTACAGTTTGGTGTTTCAGCTTGTGTGTACTGTCCTCTGCTGGATGGAAAATGTCATCCTAGTTCCAATGAACAGCACCTCTCTGCCTTACTAATGATTTATTCTGCTTTAACTTTGAAAGCCTTTGTTTTAGGTTTGCTGAAGATAAGATTAAGAAATTCAGTCACAAGCCAATTCCCTCAGAGATGAGTGATTCTGGGAAGTTCTTTGATTTTTGGAATAATTAATTTTATTACACATTTTTTAATCATCTGGGAAGTTGATTAAAAAGAGGGACTTAATTTAATTACTATGGTATGTCTATAGTTATGTGTGTTTATGTAGCTTTTATTGAAGCTACATACCAAGATTCAGCCAAACCAGAACACTAGACCAGGTTATGATTATTGGAAGTTTTGCGTATAGTGACTGACATGAATTTTGTGCATTTCTTTTTCAGACTGAAGTTATTTAAAAAATTGTGCATGCTTAGTAGAGGTGCACAAGAAAAAGAATGCTGGATTTTGATTTGATTCACAATACACATGCCAGATATATTTTGCTTTCCTGAAAAAGTTGTACTATCTTTACTCCTTCTCTAAATCTGTTGCCTTTCTAAGCATGATACCAAAGGCAAATATCCTGGAGAAAAGAGTGATAGATTTTACTACAAAAAATTTAGAACTTCTGTCTGCCAAAATCTACTATAAACAAGATTGAAAGGCAAGTGACAACAGGGAATAATGGCTGCAACACATATGGTGAACAAAGGGTAAAAATCCTTCTTGGGGCTCTTGAAATACAAGAGCAGGTAGTAAATGCCAGGCCATTGTGTCATCTGAGAGGCTAGGTATTGGTTATCTTTACTTCACAGATGAAAAAATTAAGGCTTGGAGAAGTCTTACTGTTCGTGATGGATGAAGACTTCAAACCCAGTGGTCTGATCTCAGAGCCTGTGCTCTTAGCCACTGTAAGGAACTATCTTCCATTCCTATACATGGTCAGAGACATGAAGAGGCAATTCACAAAAAAAGACAACCCATAGACAATAAACAGAAAATTTATTTACTCTTTCCAGAAATCAAATAAATGCAATTGAGAATAATGTGAAGACATTTTTATCTATCAAACTGATAGAAATGTAAAAAGAATGGTCATGTTTATTGGTAAGATACAGGAAACCAGACAATTGGTAAATCCTTTCTGTAGGAAAATTATCTATGAAGTCCATAAATTTCATGTGGTTTTGACATTGTAATTCAATTTTTAGCTTTTTATTCTGAGAAAGTAATTTTGTATATATGAGATTTAGTTACAAGGATATGAAATCTATCTGTTTATAATAGCTAAAAACTGGAATCAACCAACATGTCCAACAATAGGAAACTGGTACATCTATAAAATAGAAGCCAGTAGTTGTTTAAGATGATATTTTAAAGGATTGTTCAACGGCATTTTAGTAAATATACTGTATATTAAAAGAATAAATCTGGTCATTAAATCATTAAGATTTCATTTAAAACCTGTACATTTTTGCATTGATGAAAGACTGGAAAAGTTTATACCAAAATGTTAATGCATGTCATTTTATAGTCCCATTAGTGGGACTTGTCCCATTAGTGGGACTATAATTCATGTTTTATTTTAAGTTTAAAAAATTTTTATAATAAATAAACATTTTAATTTTTTAAGAGGATAAAGTTACCATGAAATTTTCTTTAATTTATCTCTTGTTGCAAGTAAGATATTTCAAAGCATAGTCACAGATTTGTGAAAGGAAAATTCTGATCTCTCCATCCTTTTTAAGTTTCTAATGAATAGTACATGTGGGTCATTATTTTGATTTTAAAAATGGATCATTATTGGTAATGTTATTCCCAGATAAACTTGAATGATGTAATTTTATTCATAATTTCAAGGTGAATTTTCCTTAGGCTCGTTTGCTTGCCAAATTTTCATTTTATTTTCTTTAACCTTTCCAAATCTATATGTGCATTTCTATTTCTTATTTTTCTGATTTACCACTTAAAAAATGCCTTTCTTATTTTTGTATTTTTTCTTTTGTAACAGACTTTCAATATTCATTCTTCAAATTTTTCTTTTTCCCATACCAGTGAAAATTTCGTTAAAATTCTTGAGAAATTTGTTATGAGAAATGGAAGGTTGCCTACTTGTTTATTTTATCTTATGTTATTTAACAGAATTAAGTTTATATAACCTAGTTCCCAATAATTGGTGGTTTAATTTCAGCATTTGTTTATAAACTTCCATCAGTATTTTTATTTTCTGTTAATGCGGGACTTACTAATTAGGTCTTGTCCCTGAATGGCTGGGCTTTTTTTCCTTCTAAGCAAATGAAGTCTCTCTCCTATGCTTTCTGTAAGTCCATTTATATTTGGAGACATGGCACAGTACTAGATGATTCAAGGAGAGAAAATAAGATCTCTGGCACTCATTCTCCAGTTCCTCAAAGTTCCAGCAGGTATCTCGTGTATGCTGAATTTTTCATCTTGCTCAAATGTATCAAGCAATGTAAAGCCGGCAGGGACTTAAGAATTGATGTCTTTAAATTCAGAGTAAATACTTCGAGGTTGCTTTGGATAGACTTGGTGGTTTGACTTGCTGCAATTCTGTGATTTGAACACTGAGTGGCACTAGAGCCTAGGTCACAGAGAAAATATTGTTGATTCAAATTCTAAGAATCAGGGGTCTTTTGACGGGTATGTCTTTGGGAAAGTGCAAAAAGGATCAGTAAAAGATACTTTGAGCTTAAAAAAAAGAAAGAAAAGTTAGTTTGACAGTAAATTATTTTGGGAGCTGGAAGTTTAACTAAACTCTGTTGCTGTTATTTGTAAATTATTTGAAAACCAGAAGTAAACTGCTATTAAAATACCAAAGATGATTAACCTTAGTGCAATCTAATCTTGAAACATTTCCCCTTTTTCTTTGCAGGGAAGGGGGAATTCATACTCAGAAGGTTTGCAGACACAGTGCATCCATATGTATGTTGTTAAGTGCCTGTGCCCCTGTAGATGGCAATACCCATAGTAAACCTTACTTCTAAACTTAGGCATCTACAGAGACTATTTCATTATATCTATCAATATATGTTCATACATTTGACTGAGTTTAGAAAATATCACTGTAATTCCAGTTTGGAAAAAAAAATAGAATTTGGTTATTTTGGAGGAAGAAGAAAGTCATTCATTTTTTGCTTCTCTAAACTTTAAATTCTTCATTTTTTTTTCCTGCTAATATTCCATTGGTATATATACTCTTCCCTGAGTAAAGGCATATTCTTATATCTCATATATTTTTCTAGAAGCTATTGGATTTTCAGTTACACTTATTTTCATTATTTTAAAATTATTTTTCTTTTAAATTATTTTCTTTAGGATTGCTGCACACATCCTTAACTTTACAGTATTTTTAGAGTTAATATTATACACTTCATTTAAAACTCAAGAATTTGCAACCATGATATTCCACTTACCTCTCTCTGTCATTATTGCTACAATTGTCATTTATTTTTTATTGAATTAAAAGGAAAGAGTAATCTTTGTAATTATTCAGATATTTATTATTTCTAATGCTCTCAATTTCTTGCTAAATATCTGAGTTTCGTTCTGGCATACTTTTTCCCTCCTCAGCCTGAAGACTTTATCATTTCTTATAGTCCAGGCATCTTGACAACAAACTCTTTGTTTTCTTTTATTTGACAGTGTCCTCATTGTGCATTTATTCTCGAAGAATATTTTTTTCTGGGTATAGAATTTTGGGTTGACATTTTTTTTTCCCTTTTAGAACTTCCCTGTATTGTTCTGCTGTCTTCTGATTACTGTGATTTCTTTTCTTTTCTCTTTTAAAGATTTTTTATTTATTTATTTGACAGAGAGATCACAAGTAGGCAGAGAGGCAGGCAGAGAGAGAGGAGGAAGCAGGCTCCCTGCTAAGCAGACAGCCGGATGTGGGCCTCGATCCCAGGACCCTGAGATCATGACCTGAGCCGAAGGCAGAGGCTTAACCCACTGAGCCACCCAGGTGCCCCTGATTACTATAATTTCTGATGAAAAGGCAATATCCATGTGAGTCCTTATTCTCATTAAGTACTTTGCCATTTTTTTGGAGGGGGGGCTGTTTTTAAGACTCTTCTCTTTATATTTGGTTTTCAGAATTTTGATCATGATGTGCTTAGATTTATTTTGCTTGGAGTTTGTCAAATTATTGAAATTATACATTTATATCTTTCACCATTTATGAGATATTTTTGGCCATTATTTCTCCCAGTTTTTTCTCCCTGCATATTCTTTTTCTTCTCTGGTTTCTCAGGATTCCAGTCACACATGTTAGTCTTTCTGATATTTGGCTACTCGTGTCTGAGGCTATGTTTATTGTTTTCATCTTTTATTTATTTACTTTTTTAACTCTGTTCATAAAATTGGATAACTTCCATGGTTTATCTGAAATGCCACTGACTCTTTCCACTATTATCACCATTCTTCTGTTAAGACCATACAATTAACTTTTATTTCAGGAATTATAATTTTTGTTCTGTAATTTTGGTTTTTTTTTACAATTTTTATTTTTTAACTGAGATTCTGTATCTTTTCATTCATTATGAGCATATTTCCAATTATTTCTTTGAGTAAATCATTGTAGCTACATCAGAATCTTACTAACATATCTGTCATCTTGGAGTTGGGCTCCATAGATCATTTACTTGAGAATAGGTAATTTTTTCTCCCTGATTCCTCACTTGAATAATTTTGAATTTTGAATTAATTTCTGGACATTGTGACTATTACATTGTGGATCATTTCTGTTACTACAAGAGTGCTGTTATTTTGGTTTTAGCAGGGGGTTTTCCTAGTTGAATTCAAAGTACTGTGTTTCCTGAATGGCAGCTTCAATCTCACGTTAGTCTTTAAAATCTTTGATGGGCTGCTTTGTGTCTGTCTCAGGCATGCAAGATTCAGTGAGCACTCAGAGATCTGGGCAGATTTTACAGAATCTGGGCCTCTCCCTCTCTATTTTTGAAGATATACTCTGTCTAGTGGGAGTAGTGGCCCTGAAATTTGTCCTCTGGTTCTCAAGGCCAGAAAGGTTGTGGGCTAAAATCCGTACAAGTGAAAAAACTTCATTCTTCATCATGTTTTGATTTCCCTCCATAACCTTTTTTTTCTTCACTCTTGAACAACTTAAGATTTTTTTTTTTACCCTCAGAACTTACTGTTGTTCTTTGTGTGAGGACCATCCCCGTATGAATTTATTCTGCCATATGGGTGGCAGAAGTTTCATATCACCCTTGCCTCAGAAATCACCAGTGGCTCTGTGTTAACTCCAGGAAAAAAAAATCTCATCCTTATCGTGGCACTGTGGGATTTTCTTAGTATGAACATAACCTATTTTTTTCAGCCGTATAATTCTGCCTCATTTCCCCAGTCTCATATCCATTTATCCATTCTGTGAATTAGCTACAACAAAAAGATTTCTTCTTGTACCCCAGGATGCCATATATTTTCAGTTCTCTGTGTCTTTTTCTGATAGCTTCCAATGGTATATGAATGCTACTGTCCCTTTCTGTCTGCTCAAGTTCTCACTCAACCTTCAAGGACCAGCTAACATATCATTTATTTTGCAGTAGAAGTAGTTGCTCCCTCTTTTGTGTTTCCATTGTAATTTGTTTATTGTAATATTTATAGAGCCTGTTAATTGTATATGTCTGTTTTTCCAGCCTGATTTTGTGCTACTTTAATCAAGTACTGTCTAATTTGCAGTTTTTCAAAAATTCTTTTTAAAGATTTTTATTTATTTATTTGACAGAGAGAGAGAGAGAGATCACAAGTAGGCAGAGAAAGCCGAGGAAACAGGCTGCTTGCTGAGCAGAGAGCCCGATGCAGGCCTCTATCCCAGGACCCTGGGATCATGACCTGAGCCGAAGGCAGAGGCTATAACCCACTGAGCCACAGGTGCCCTAATTTGCAGTTTTAGGTAGATATGGCATGTAGCATAAAAAATATTTTGAATTAGAAAAACAGTGAATTTTCCTTGTATATATATTCTAATTGTATATATTTTACTGTGTTCTGATCTACAGTTCTATTAGTACTGCAGCAAAAGAGTAAAAAAGCATATATAAAAATATTCATGTATATCAAACTCTATATAGATTATATTTTTTAATGTTTTATATAACTTCAAATCCTAAGTACATAGAAAATATTCTTTTTTAATGTTTTACATAACTTAATGGCATTGAGTTATTTCAGGTGTTTATATTCTTTTTAATTTTTTATTGTGTCAAAATACACATAACATAAAATCTACCATCTTAATCATTTGTAGGTGTATGCTTCAGTGGTATTTTTTAAAAAAGATTTTATTTATTTTATTTATTTATCACAAATAGGCAGAGAGGCAGGCAGAGAAAGAGGGGGAAGCAGTCTCCCCTGTTGAGCAGAGAGCCTGATGTGGGACTCAATCCCAGGACCCTGAGATCATGACCCGAGCCAAAGGCAGAGGCTTAACCCTTTGAGCCACCCAGGCTCCCCACTTCAATAGTATTAGTATATTCACATTGCTGTGCAGTGATTGCAACCATCCATCCCTGTTACTCTTTTCATCTTGTGAAACTGAAACTCTGTACCTATTTCTTTAAAGACTTATTATTTATCTATCTATCTATCTATCTATCTATCTATCTATTTATTTTTGAGAGAGAGTGTGGGGGGAGGGGTAGAGGGAGAGGGGGTATCTCTATTTTTTTTTTTATTGTTACTAAATTTTTTTTTTCCAGTGTTCCAAGATTCATTCCCCGTTCCCCACACCCAGTGCTCCACGCTTTAGGTGTCCCCAGTACCCACCACCAGGCTCTCCCATCCCTCCACCCCCCTCCCTCCAAGTCCCTCAGTTTGTTTCAGTGTCCAAAGTCTCTGTTGTTTCGTTTCCCTCCCTAGATTACCCTAGCTCCCATTTACTTTCCTTCTCCCGCTGTGAGAGGGAGTATCTCAAGCGGACTGCACTGATCTCAGAGTTTGACGTGACTTGATCCTATGACCCTGAGATCATGACTGGAGCTGAAATTAAGAATCAGACTGTGCCATCTAGGCACCCTGAAATTTATACTTATTAAACAATAATTCCCCACTCTCTCCTTCTTACCTGCTCTAGCAACCACCATTCTACTTTCTATCTCTTTAATTTTGACTAAGTTCCTCATATAAATGGAATCATACAGTATTTGTTTTTTTGTGACTGGCTTCTTTCACTTAGTGTCATGTCCTTAAGGTTTATCCATGTTGTAGTATATAGCAGAATTTCTTTCCTTATTAAGGCTGAATAGTACTCCACTGTATGTATGTACCACATCTATTGATGGATACTTGGGTTGCTTCCACAGTTTAGCCATTTTTGAATAAAGCTTCTATGAATGTGGTTGTATAAATATCTCTTTGAGTTTTGAGCATATAGCCGGCAGTGGAATGCTGGGTCATATGGTAATTCTATTTTTAATTTTTTGAGAAACCTGTATCCTGTTTTCCACAGTGGCTTCACTGTTTTATATTCCCACCAACAGTGTATAAGTGTTCCAGTTTCTTACATCCTTACCAACACTTGTTTCCTGTGTTTTTGGGGTTTTTTTTTTTGATAGATTGCCCTAATGGGTGTGAGGTGGTATCTCATTGTGGTTTTGGTTTGTATTTCTCAAATGACTGGTGATGTTGAGCATCTTTTTTTTTAAGCTTTTTTTTTAAAGTTTTTATTTCAATTCCAGTTAGTTAACATACAGTGTAATATTAGTTTCAGGTTTACAATTTAGTGATTCAACAGTTACATACAACACCTGGTGCTCATCACAAGTGCACTTCTTAATCCCTATAACCTATTTCACACTTCCCTCCCACATACCTCTCCTCTGGTAACAATTAGTTTGTTCTCTATAGTTAAGAGTCTTTCTTGATTTGCTTCTCTCTCTTTTTACCCCGTGCTCATTTGTTTTGTCTCTTAAATCCAATATATGAGTGAAATCATAGGGTATTTGTCTTTCTTTGACTGACTTATTTCACTTAACACAATACTCTTTAGCTTAACTTATTTCACTTAACATAATACTCTTTAACATTCATGTTATTGCAGATAGTGAGATTTCATTCTTTTTTTATGGCTAAGTAGTATTCCCTTGCAGCTATATACCATCCTTTATCCCTTCATAGTTGATGGACACTTGGGCTGTTCCTGTAATTTTGCTATTGTAGATAATACTGCTATAAACATCCGAGTGCATGTATCCCTTCAGATTAGTATTTTTGTATTCTTAGGGTAAATTCTAGTAGTGCATTGATAGATCCTGGAGTAATTCTATTTTTAACTTTTTGAGAAACCTCTATGCTGTTATAAACTGCTTACTGGCTATTTGTATATCTTCTTTGGATAAATGCCTATTCAACTCCTTCCCGCATTTTTGAACTGGGTTTTTGTTGTTGTTATTACTGAGTTTTTAGAGTTCTGTATGGAATCTGAATACTGATCTCATCAGACACATGATTTACAAATATGTTCTCCCACTCTTTCAGCTACCTTTTAATTCTGTGAATAATGTCTTTTGATATACACAATTTTAAAATTTTTATGAAGTTCAAGGTGTCCATTTTTTCTTTTGCTACCTGTGCCTTATGTGTCATATCCAAGAAATCATTGCTAAATCCAATCTAATGAAATTTTTGGCCATATTTATTTCTAAAAGTTTTATTGCTTTAGGTCTTACATTTAGATCTGTGATCCATTTTGAGTTGATTTTTGTATAGGGTGTTAAGATAAGTGTCCAGCTCCATTATTTTGTTTGTGGATATCCAGTTTTCCAAGCACCATTTGTTGAAAAGGCTGTTCTTTCCCCCCTTGAATGGTCTCGACACCAATGACAAATATCACTCAACTTTGTAAGTGAGGATTTATTTCTGGGCTTTCTATTCTATTCTAATGGTCTCCATATCTGTCTTTATGTTGATACCACACTGTTTCAATTATTATAGCTTTATAGTAAGTTTTTTGAAATCAGGAAGTGTGAGACATCTAGTTTTGTTCTTTTTCAGGATTGTTTTGGCTATATAGGTTCCCTTGATATTCCATATACATTTTAGGACAGGTTTTATATTTCTGCCAAAAAAAAATCATTGGGATTTTAGTAGGGATTGCATTGGGTCTGTTGATTGCTTTGGGTAATATTGACATTTTAATTATAGTAAGTCTTCTGATCCAAGAACATGGGGTGTATTTCCAGTTGATTATGTTTTTTCTGATTTCTTGCAGCAGTGTTTTGTAGTTTTCATTGTATAATCTTTCACCTCTATTAATTCCTAAAAATTTTAATAATTTTGATGTTATTGTAATTGGAATTGTTTTTGTAATTTCCTTTTCAGTTGTTTATTGTTTGTGGATAGAAATATATTTTTGGTACATTGACTTTAAAGCTTGCTACTTTGCTCAATTCATTTGTTAAAATCTAATATCTTTTTGTGAGATTAGAGTTTTTTTTTTTTTTAGCCAAACGATTGTTTTGTCTGTAAACAGAAAATTTTATTTCTTTTTTTCCAATTTAGATGTGTTTTATTTCTTTTTCTTGCCTAATTGCCCTGCTACTTTACTAGTCTTTGCTAGTATTTTGTTGGGGATTTTTGCATCAGTATTCATCAGGGATACTGGTCTTGTTTTACAAGTTTTCTTGTAATGTCTTTTTCTGGGTTTGGTATCAGGACTTTGCTGACCTTATAGAATGAGTTAGGAAGTGTTATTTCCTCTTTAATATTTTGAAAAAGTTTGAGAAGGATTGCTATCAGTTCTTTAGATGTTTGGTAGAATTCATCAGTGAAGCCATCAGCTTTTCCAATTTTGTTTATCTTTTAAAAAAATCTGGTTTTAGTTTTATTGACTTTTTTTTTTCCTATTGTTTTTCTGGTCTCTTTTTCATTAATTTTTGCTCAGATCTTTGTTATTCCCTTCTTCTGCTAACCTTGGACTTACTTTTTTCTCCACCTGCCAAGTCCTTGAGGTGTAAAATTAATTTATTTGAGATATTTTTTCTTTTTGTTCATATTTATCACCATAAACCTTCCTTTTAGAGCTGCTTTTGCTGCATCCCATAAGCTTTGATAAGAAAAAGAAGACCCATAACCTTGCTAGATAACCGGAAAGGAGCCATTACTGGGGGAGAACACTGGGGATTTCTGGAAGTTAAAAAGCTAATAAAATCAGGAAAAGGGGGAGATGAGAGCACAGCAACCATAACCCATGTAGGTGTGCATGAGGCTATTGATTAGATAGCACCCTTAAAGAATTCTAACCTGAGGGGTGCCTGGGTGTCACAATTGGTTAAATGGCCCTCAGTTGGTTTTGGTTCAGATTGTGATCTCAGAGTCATGGGATCGAGTCCCATGTCAGGCTCCAGGCTCAGCAGTCATCTGCTTGGGATTCTCTCCTTCTTCCTCTGCCCCTCCAGCTCATGCTCCCTCTCTCAAATAAATAAATAAATAAATCTTAAAAAAAAACCAGAACTCTAACCTTAGGGTTAACAATAGGAACAAAAGCTAGCTGTGGACAAACCAGTGTTTCTTTTTTTTTTTTATTGTTACTTAAAAATTTTTTTTCCAGTGTTCCAAGATTCATTCCCCATTCCCCACACCCAGTGATCCACGCAATAGGTGCCCCCAGTACCCACCACCAGGCTCTTCCATCCCCCACCCCCCTCCCTCCAAGTCCCTCAGTTTGTTTCTGTGTCCAAAGTCTCTGTTGTTTCGTTTCTCTCCCTGGATTATCCTACTTCCCATTTACTTTCCTTCTCCCACTGTCCTCCAGGTTACCCCGCATGCACTGCAAGCAAGTGAAACCATGTGATACTTGACTTTCTCTACTTGGCTTATTTCACTCAGCATAATCTCTTTCAGTCCAGTCCATATTGCTACAAAAGTTGGATATTCATTCTTTCTGATGGAGGCATACTATTCCATTGTATATATGTACCACATCTTCTTTATCCATTTATCTGTTGATGGGCACCTTGGCTCTTTCCACAGTTTGGCAATTGTGGCCATTGCTGCGATGAACATTGGGGTACATATGGCCCTTCTTTTCACTACATCCGTATCTTTGGGGTAAATGCCCAGTAGTGCAATTGCAGGGTCATAGGGTAGCTCTATTTTTAACTTTTTAAGGAGTCTCCACACCGTTTTCCAAAGCGGCTGCACCAGTTTACATTCCCACCAACAGTGTAAGAGGGTTCCCCTTTCTCTGCAGCCTCTCCAACACTTGTTGTTTCCTGACTTGTTAATTTTGGCCATTCTGACTGGTGTAAGGTGGTATCTCAGTGTGGTTTTGATTTGAATTTCCCTGATAGCTAGTGACGCTGAACATTTTTTCATGTGTCTGTTAGCCATTTGTA
>PITA01013110.1:0-58949 GCA_004023965.1 Spilogale gracilis
GGGAAGGGGGAAGTCTGTTGGCTGCTTCACCTTGACGCTAGACTAAGCTGAACTTTCCTCCTCAGCACACAAGGTGACAAAATGAGAAGCAGCTGCTTCCACAGCATTGTGGGCCCAGAAGATCCTTAGCATTTGAAGACAAAAGGAGCTGAGGTGTGGGTTGAGTCTGCTTACTGGCCCACCTCCTGTCACCCCTGGAGCCCCTCCTTTCTTCCTCTGCAGTACTCAACCCTGGGTTATTTGGCATATTTGTTCTAGTGAATTCTGGTGAGGTGCCTTGCTCACAAAGGCCCTCTGCTCACAGTATGTTGGATGAGACTTGGAGGTGTCCCTGGCTGCCAGGGGAGCAGCTTGTTTCCACTTTCTCCCTGGCTCTCTGGAATGTGAAGCGTTGCTCATTTGGGCTGAACTCGCTATTGTGGTTATCATTTTAATTTCAGCTGTGTCCACAACTTTCCAGAAGTAGCCTAAGCAGCAGTGGCAGAGCTGAGCGCATGGCTCCTACTTCCCATCCTTGGGGCTTCTGACAGTGACCCCTGAATGTAAGTGGTGACTTCAGGTCACTGAACCTACACTCCAGACGTGTGACTGTGGTGTAGCCCCTGGGTGTGTATATTGTGCACACTGAGGATAAATTTTACTTTGTGAAGAAGAAATGGAGATTACATTTCTCAAGTGGTCTTAGAGACATTGTGAATATGCCTGTTTTTAATCTTTCGCTAAAATCTATTGTAACCTTCCCCCTAAACAGAATGCTAATACCAGTTTTTGGAATTTCCAGTAGGCGATGGAAGAGTGAAACTTTTCAACAGTGGGGGAAAAAAATACCCTAAAATGATTTGTTTTTCTTGGTCTGGTTTTCAGAGATACAAGAATTTTTTTTTAGAAACTAGCATTTGCTGCTTCTCCTTTTGTAACGGCAAGTTTGTTGCTGGAGGGGCAAAGACTGTTTTGGGGACACAGTCACTGAGGCACCAGTGGCCCTGCCTGCTCACAGTCTCTGTCCTCTCGTGCCGGGCTCGGGGGGCTGAGGACAGAAGGGCCTCCCTAGCTGTGGTTTTGCCCAGGGCCCTAATGTGAGTGGCCCTTCTCTTCTCTCCACAGAGTTGGGGTTCTGGAGGACTCCTTCACCTTCCTGGGCATCTTCTTGGCCATCATCTTGTTCCCGTTTGGGTTCATCTGCTGTTTTGCCTTGAAGAAGCGAAGATGCCCTAACTGTGGAGCAAACTTCACTTAGAGGGAACATCACACCTGGCTTTCCTACATCCAGCTGTCTTTTTCTAATGTAAATGTCGTGTACAGTAGCTTTATTTGATTAAGCTTTCAGGACTGTTTTGTAAAGCGAGGTGGGATAGACGGCGTGAGCTGTGGTTTCGTGGGCACAGAGGTCACAGCATGGGGACACAGCAGCACTGCTCCAGGGTGAATGACAGCTCAAAGCACTGCTTTTATTTTTTGCAGTCTTCAATTTGAGGAAGGTGAGAAATACTGTTTTAAATAAATGATATTCATACCATTGTTTACCTGGTTCTGCTTTTTCAGTGTGCACACACTGCTGCTTGCATAAACAAACTCATGTACATGTTCAAAGCTTTCTGTAACCAAACAGACTAGAATAACATACCCGTCTCCAGGTTTCAGCATCATCCAACTCCTGGCAGATCTTGATCTAGTCCTCTGTAGACGCCACAGCTCAAGAGAGTGTGCTTTCCAGATTTTTATTAATATAACGAAACATAATACCTTGACATTTACAGAGCACGCACCTCTGTGCCCAGGACCTAAAGCAAGCCCTCCTCGGTGAGGCAGGTGAGTGCCCGCCACAGTCCTTTGCGCGGGGCAGGGGCGGTGAGCCAAGGAGCCTGCAGGCTGCACCTGAGAATCTCCGTAACAAAGCTCCAGGATCCCCCCCAGGATCCTGAAGAGCAGAGCCCTGGAGGTCAGGGAGGCCTCACCCCCCTGCCATAGAAAATACTGCGTTTCCTCTTACTCAGATGGCGAGAGAAGCCGTGGATTGCTGAATGAGATGTGATCGTGTCTTGACTGGCTGGAGTGTCTTCTCTCAGGACAGGTGTGCTGTTTGCCGACAGGACTCGGCCCTGGAAGAGACTTCACATAGGTCTGACTCAGCCCTTGGTGGGATGGCCGGGTTCGCCTGGCAGTCAGGACAGGACCAAGAACGTGACGGATCACACGCTTCCACTGCTTTATCTGCACTTGACTGTGACCACCTTGAAGCGTATAGAAAAATGTTTGTATTTATGGCGAAACCCAAGTTGCTGTGATAAATGAGGCCCTCTTTGCCTCCACACAGTGAAGGGGCTGGCTGGGTGTGTCATGATTCTGCACTCTTCCAAAACAGGGCCCAGTCCCTGGCAGTGAGAGGTAAAGTGGGCCACTGGCTCAGACTTCCCAATTCTGAAGGTGTGATGGCAGGTTTCGGATGAAATGAAGACCTTCCCATCCCAGCCACCAACACTCAGGCTCCTGGCTTTGTGTGCTCTTTGAAGGGACAGAGGTCAGTACCTGATGCAGAAATGGAGAAACCTGGACCCCTGGACGTTCCAGAATGCACTAGCAATGGGGGCAGCTTCGGTTAACTAGCACAGCAAGAACACCCTCTGTTGCTCACAGGGGGCCCTCACCCACATGTGTGATGCTCTGAGCCAGGCCCAAGTGAGGCCGGGCCTGGTGTGTGCTCACTGGTCAATCCAGTTCATTACTCTGAACTACCATACACAGTAGCCCTGGGATTACTCGAGTACTAAACATCATGGCTGTGACAGGGACAGGCGAAACGTCTGCACACCCTACAGCTATGTCTAAATCGAGGGCAACTAGGGGATGCCTCCATGTTAGGTAGCTCTATGTTTGATTAAACAATTTAAAATTTTTAAGTTAAAAAATTTTTATGTAATAGTCTCATAATTTATATTGCTTACAGTTAATGATTTGCATGCTAAGATGCAAATTTACATATCATTTCCTTTAGATAGACATCATAATGCTCGGTAAGAGCACATGCTTTATAAGATAAAACTGTGGTCTCCTTTGCATTGAGGTGCAGAAAGCCAATCATGAAAGCACATACTATCCTTTACTCTGGCTATTAAAATAATCATAGAATATTAAAAAACTGATACAGTAATGATTGGAACCAAATTTACTGTCTTCTGATGAACAGAATATTTTAAATGATTTGAGTTGATCACTAAACTATTCTTTATCTTCTTAAAGACAAATGTATCAACCCAACTATGTTAAATTGAGAGAATGCATTGATTTGCTCAAGTAGAATACAGTTAAAATCAGGCACCCTTTGGCGAAGCTTTACAATAGTTACAGTGCACATCCAACAACGTGTATCATTTTGCAAGTGAGAACTTAACGTTGGAGGAACTGGTTCCCAAGCCCACTGTTCATCGGATGATGGGCGCTGAGCGATCATTTGTCACCGTTGGTCGGAGTTTCACAGTAGCAAAGGGGTTTTCTCCGCTGCAGGGGAGGAAAAACACGGCTGCAGAAATACTACGAGATAGAAATTTGATTTTAAAAGAGCTTTGAACTGCTGTCCTCGCTCTGAAATTCTATGCCTTCTATATAAAATTCTGGACATTTTCTGAACGTGAACATTTCTCTGTGGCAGTTCTTGCCGTGTCACCCATCCCTTTAACTCTCCAGAGCTGTAGATGCTGTGATGGGAGCGCCACCAAGAGTATGGTCTGGATTAAGCTGCTGCACACACCCATAACCAGGCCTCCCCATCCGCCTTCGGGACCCAGGCAGAGGCTGGCCGAGAATCCAGGTCCTCTTCCCCAGACTGATGAGCACAAGGTGGCTGCATCCTCCTCAGACCCCACAGGCCCAAGGCCTCTCAGGCTCGGGCCTCCTGGGCTGCGTACCAATGAAGGCTCCCATGGACAAAGTTCAACATACCTGAGGAAAGGAGGCTTTGCTGTCCCATTTGCATCGTTCTGTGAAGATGATAAAGATGAAGTTTATGGAAGGCTCATGGAATCGGGACATTTTTAATAAGACCTAAAGGTAAAACCATCTAAGGCATAAGGGACTCTATATGGCTAATGCCTGTTGGAAAAAGTGCTCCACAGTCTCTGTCCCTTTAGAACCATCTCAATGTCTGTCTAAAGTCACTTAAAGAATAAGGCCAAGAACAGAAAACCTAAGACAGGGACCCTCACAAGCACTGGAATGACTCAGACTTTGAGGGAGGCCAGGACATGCTGCTTGCTCATCACCGATGGCCCTTCGGCTGCACGACTGTAGTGACTACAGTTGGTTTTTGGGAGCCTAATCCTAAATGATGCCATGAAAAGACAGTAAAAATAAGACCTGGTTGGGTTTTGGTGCCCACGGACAGATGCCAACAGCTAGCCAGAGATCTGGTAGAAAGTTCCAGAAAGCGAGGAGGAGATGGAACAATGGCAACACTGTTTTCGCTTCCAGTAACCGCCAGAGTCTGGGACTTGGGGGTCTCCCAGTGTGGCCAGGGACCATAGGGGTGGATGTACCTTCTGTTCTTCATTCTATAAGCTTGCAGGCTTTAAACATTTATATCTGCTCTAGCTGTTCCAAGAAATCACTGGCCCAAGCTTGTGGGCCTAATTCTCCAGATGGCACCCAGGAGAGGGCAGTGTAACACCATCTGAGAGACAGGCTATCAGGACCAGCCCTATCCATCCTGAAAGCTCCCAGGATTCCTGTGAGCTCAGGGCCGTTGACCTGAGAGCTTGACCTGAGAGCTCCTCTCGCCTACTACTGCCAGCCTGGGAGTCAAAGACCATATTTGGAGGTGGAAGCCAAGGTCAGCGCTCTTTCTGGGTGCTGGACATAATCTTGAAGTAGAAGAGGGGCTCTGGGCACCTGGGCCACTTTTGAGCCCCAGCATGAGGAGGCACCCCGATGAAATATCTGTGTGTCATCACTGATGCACAAAGCAGCTGCCCTGCTCAGCATACCCTAATAGGACTTTAAATGGCTGCAAAGTGGTTTCTTCTTGGGGGGCGGGGGGAGGATGCCACGCTTCCCCAGCAGGTGTCAGAGTAAGTCATTGTGGGGGAAGGCGCTCATACTCGAGGATGGTTACAGGCTAATTTATTTAAAAAAGCATCAGTTTGCCTGCCTTGCCGGCTCCTCAGCTCTCTGTCCCCCCTCCCCGCAGTGGTGTATGGCCTTGGGCAGAAAGCCCCCTGCAAGGGAGGCTCTAGATCCCCACAGGGATGAGGCCTCCCCATGTCTGCCTGGAAAGCACATTTCCTGCCAAGCCAGACTCCCTAGGTGTGGCTTCTGGGGGGGGGGGAGGGGGGCATGTGCCTGGCCCCAGAGGCACATAGCCCTCCAGCTCCTTGACACTCACTGGAAGCCGCCCTCTCTGGTTGCCTTTCCTTGGGGCAGCACTGTCTCCCTGGCAGGTGCACCCCCAAGTCCGAGGAAAGCTCTGCACCCTGAACTGGAAACCAAACACACCACCCTCCCTGAGGACTCACAAGCAGTCCCCCCAGTCCTGGGGGCTTGTTCCCAGGAGGGCCTCCTGAGCCCCTGATGACCCAACTCAACTTTACCACAAGCCTGGCTGCATTTTCATGAGCTCTGCCATCTGGGTGCTTGGCCCAGACATTTGAGAGAAGCAAACAGTAGCAGCAGAGGGGCGTCCTAGTCCTCCGAAAGTCAAGTGGCAAGAAGTAACTGTGAGGGAGGACGGTGAGAGTAACTCAGGACAGCCTGAAGCCATTTAGCACCGGGACAAACTTGGGTCCCAGCATGAACCCCGCACCCTGGCCAACCTCCTCCACCAGCACTGAGACCCCCCACCCTCAACCAGGTCACTTAAAGCAGTCCCATCAGAACAGCCTAAACGTCTGTCACCAGAAGGGACGACCGCCTCCCATCCAGTGAACACCATACTGCGACGCAGCACCTTGAGGGCACACTGCGTGTTCGGTTCATGTGAGAACCACACCACATGGGCCAGCCTGGTGTCCCTTTGGGTCAGCTGGGACTGGGAGAAGGGACGGTGTGTGTGGGGGGTGCGGATAACACTCTAGTCCTTGATCTGCTGAGATTATATGCTGTTGCCTTGTGAAAAGTCACACATTTTCCACACATGGTATTCCAAGGTCACTTAAGAGAAAAAAAAAGACATTTTCAGAAAGTTTCTCCCTTAACCCACCTCCACTGAGCCTACTGCTGGGGTCACAACTGACTGCTGTCCCCAAACCTGCCCCTCCTCCCGTTCCCTATTCTTTTTTTTTTTTTTTTATTACTAAAATTTTTTTTCCAGTGTTCCAAGATTCATTCCCCATTCCCCACACCCAGTGCTCCACACTTTAGGTGTCCCCAGTACCCACCACCAGGCTCTCCCATCCCTCCACCCCCCTCCCTCCAAGTCCCTCAGTTTGTTTCTGTGTTCAAAATCTCTGTTGTTTCCCGTTCCCTATTCTGCCAGGGAAGCGCACCTACAGGCTATATGTGGCACTGCCCTCGCTGCCTCAGGGAGGAAAGGTCACATCCACTCAGAAGCGTTTTCAGGATCTTCCCACCACACATTTGACCACACAGCCCCAGCCCTCATGCTGGATAATGCCACAAGCTCATCTGTCCTGCCAGCTGCCTCCAAATGTTCCAACCGAGCCTGTCCCTCTGCTGCCTCCCTTGGGCCGTGTCGTGGGGCTTAAGGTCCCTGGTCTCTGCACTCCCCAATCCCGTCTTTTCCCCTGTTCTGGGTCCTTGGACCGGATCCGTCTCAACAGGGCTTCTGCTGGCCCTTGGCCTATTTGCACAGGCTGATGGGCCTCGGCAGGCCGGGAGCCACCTTCTCTACACGTGCAGCACAGGGCACATAGTACAACGTGTGAACACATGTCTGCTGAGCTGAGCTCCTCAAGGTCCCACGGGCAACGGACAGAAAAATCCCTCACACGCCCTGTGGGCCTTGCTGGGAGTCAGCGCGATGCACACACAAAGCCCAGAACCTATGGCTCGTAGGCCCAGCCAGGTGCATTTTCTGTGTCCCCTCCCAGCAACCAGCATGGTGCTGGCCCGGAGCGACTCAACAAGACAAGAGATTACTGAGTGACGAAACCAGGCACCAACACAGGCTAGGCATGTTGTCATGAGCGTGGACCAGGTTACCCATGAGACAGTAAAGGTAGTGAAGGCCTTGGGCCTGGTCAGCAACAACCCACAACCCACTGATTAGAGCTGAGTAGGAAAAGGTAGAATGGGGGCACATCTCGTGCCTAAAACCTGAGTCCACCTTGAGTGGGCACTGTCACGTGGTATCTGTTCCCCCTCCCCCTCCCCAGATTTCTGCTCTGGTGTCTACCACGTGCTCATGTACCTTCAAGGGGACTCCTTGGTCCCAACTTCTGGGTGGTCAGGTCAGCTGAGACCACCCAGTATAAGCAGTTTTCTGGCCACAGGTAGACACTTAGATGAGACAGGGACCTCTGTGGCCTGGTGAGAATGCTGAGTGGGGAGCCCACACCCAGGAAAAGTAATGAGAGGGCCCTGGGATAGCCTTGGTAGTGACCCTCCCTGGGCTGCTGCTTCCATGAAACAGACCATTGCCTGCCTGGCTGAAGCTGCTGGAGTTCAGTTCTTAAACCAGCAGCCCTGATAACTCACAGCTGATGCCAGTCATTGGCTGTGGACTGGGCTGCTCTTGTGAATCCTAACCTCTGAACCAGTTCAACCCCTTTAGTCCTCCAATGGGGACACTGAAGGCCAGACAGGGAAGAGGCAACTGCGCCGGGGCAAGGGCGCTTTTCTGAAACCTACGTGCCCACCCTGGAGAGCAATGCAGACAAAGCCCCTGGCTCAGGCAGCACTTCCGGCTCTCACTAAGGCTGTGAATACTCTGAGAATCAAGTGTGTGTGGAGTGGGGCTTAGTTTTTCAATAGCGTTTTAGGGCCTGGCTCTCCGTAACAACTGCAGCAGCAAAAGCAGAGGATAGTGTGGCCATGCGGCAGGCCCTCCAGCTCCGGTCCTGGAGGTGAACACCAGCATCCCCCGCCCCTCAGGGAGAGGTCGGTAGCTCTGAATCTCACAGGATAGCCACGGAACTGGAGGTCGGTGGGTTCAGGAACATTCTACTGTACAGTAGGCGGCTCCCAGGCCTGGGTATTCAGTGTACTTAGGCCTAAGAATCTTGGTGTTTAAACAAAACAAACCTCTACACTTAACTGGCATTAATGAATGGTTATACATAAAAAATACACATAAAAGCATTAAGATGCTTTGCCAGCTGCCGTGGATCCCAGCATCTGGCTGAGATAGAACATACCTTTCCCTAGCATCATCAGCTGGTTTAAACATTTTAGTTCAGGAAAAATGAGTTATCGGTTGGCCGTAAGAACTGAGATACGACATTCCAGGACCAGCCCTCTGAGGCTACAGTCATGCTCCATGCTTTTCAATCATTACATTTCTAGATCCGGCTCTTAAATGGAACACTGTTCTGTTCTGTGTATTCTACACCGGACTGTCCAATATGGTAAACACTACTCATGTGACTGTTTGCATTAAAATTAAACACAAATACAAATTTCTTAGTTGCGTATCCACTTTTTCCAGTGCTCAACAGCCTCTGTGCTCAACGACTACTGTCGTGACCAGCCAGTTCTGGGACATCTCTCTCTGGCCATAAATTCTCCACTTATCGCCTTTGCCCAGGCCCTGATGCCAGAGGATTAGATCCTTCACCTCCTGCTGCTTTTGCAAGAGGCTACCAAGACCAGGTGGCCTGTTCTAATGACAGGCGCTTCCCCTGCTCCTGAGGTCATTTCTTTGGAGCAACACCAGTTCCTCTGTCTCTCTCTGGGGTGGGCCAGTGTGTCGGAGTTGTGGAGTTGTGAGGTTTTTCTCCACTTTGCACAGGATGTTGAAATAGGACTTCAAAACGCTGGTGATAGAAATGAATATAAATCAGTCATTTAATCTCACTGTGCATCCGTGAAGCACTGTGTACTTATTTTTGGGTTATTATCCTCTTCATTCCAAGAGAAGAGGCTCTTTATGGTCTTCCTTAGATAAGGAACAGTGACTGTCCTGAAGAGGGTGATGGGGCAGGGAGCCGCTGAAGTCATGGCTGGTGGTGCCTTGCTCAGGGAGGCCCTCAAACATCGCGGCCTGTGGTGATTTTTAAAAGCCAATTCATATCTTCTTGTGACCTTCATTAACTCTTTTCCATTATCCTCCAGATCACAAAGACAAAAAAGCAACCTCTAGGTTTCTCAGAACAGCACAAGAGGACAATGATATGTGTCTTATCAAACAAGGAGCCTGACTCGGGACTCGATCCCAGTACCCTGGAATCATGATCTGAGCTGAAGGCAGACACTTAATCTACTGAGCCACCCAGGTGCCCCATTACTAGAATTTTAGACAAAATTTTTACCATAATGCCATTTCCTTCTATGTTTAATATAGTAGACAAATAATGAAATACATAAATACACCCAAGGAATAAAACTTTTATCTTTTTTTTTTTTCCAAAAGTGACAAGAGGGGTCCCTCAAATGATAGGTACTTAAAAAAAAACATAAAGTATAACTTCACAATCATACTTCGAGGACCCTGATTATTTTTCATTATTCAGAACCTCCCAAATGTTTTTCTAGTAGTTATATGTGTAACTTAAGAGCAGATAAGAATTTTCTTTCTTTTTTTTGAAGCAGTTTATCGAGTGATAGTACAAAGCTCCCAAAGAGGGAGGGGACCTGAGAGGGTTGCCCAAAAATGTTTTCTTTTAATGTTCGCATGTCAAAAATCTGGAGCTCAAGATTAAATTATCAATCAATTAATAAAAAGCTCCAAAATACATGAACAAGAGCAACCAGAACTGCTTTGAGAATTAAGATAGAACAATGGTTTCTCCCAAGTAGGCCACACCAACTGGCCACTGGCTCTGTCAGTCTTTACCTCCTGAATAACTTGTCACCACTTCCCACCTCCACTGGTCATGACTCCTGCTGCTCTCTGTCCCTGGGCAATCACACAGCCTCCTGCCCGGAGCTGCCCTGTCGTGAGGCTCCGGCGCACACCCGGAGGACCACCTGCAGATACCATCCAAGAGGACAGAGGAAGGACAAAGTGCAGCCCAGACTTCTGGGCTCGATGTGTTTCTCTCCTGGCCTATCCATCCCAACACTTCTCTGGCTGTGGCCCTGGACCACACCCAGCCACCATGGTTCCCAAAACACACGTATCTGGAAGGTTTTGTGTTGTCAAAGCTCTTCCTTCAGAACCTGGCTCAAATACCTGCCTCCGAGATGCCTCCTCTGTTGCCAGGAGCCCTAGCCCTCCCTTCCCTCCTCTGCCGCCTCTTTGCCCTGTGCACCTTTTACACAGCTCCAACAAACATACTGTTCACTAGACTCAACTTCTAGCTGGCCTTATTCCTATCTGTTTCCCTGGACCATGGTAGCTTGTCAGTCAATGCTCAATGGATGAACTCCAAAGGGAAGGTCTCATTGTGATCCACCGATCTCTTCTATACGGTATACTTTCACAGGCCATTTGGTTGTGTCTAAGAAAGAAGTATGGTTGGTCACAGCAGTCTGATGCCACAGAAACATTATTTGCCCAAGTTAAGTGACCTCACTCCAGGTACTGACTCTACCTCTTCGAAGTGCTTAACACCCTTTTTTAACGGGAGGTCTCAGTTATTAAGAAAAGAGTTCATCAACGTTCATTGTTCTGACATTCGCTAAATCAGTGACAACTAAAATCACATTGGGATTCACACAAGAAAAGCACTTTCATTCCATATTTGGGGCTTTATCTTAAATGTTATATGAAACCAAACATTAAAGGCTGCTAAAATGAAAAGACCAAAGTCTTCCGGCCTAAAGACAGAAACAGAGGGCCTGACCAGAGAGTATCAGGATGCTGCTGGCCTCAGAATAAAGTTAGGAAGTGTTCTCTCCTCTCTGATTTTTGGGCAAAAGTTCGAGACGGTTGCTCAAAATAGTTTGAGAAGCTATTCTTTGCATGTATAGCAGAATTCATCAGTGAAGCCATCAGGTCTGGGGCTTTGTGAGGAAACTATAGATTACTGATCAGTGAAGATGGTCTGTGGTGGGGAAAGGGGCTGGGGTGTGGAGCTCTGCCTGCAGGCAGCCCTGGGACACAAGGACCGGGTGCATGTGGGGCGTGAGCCGAGGACTCCTGCACCCATGGTCGAGATGGGAAGGGCAGTGGCTTCCATGAGGTGGCCACAGATACAAGACCGACTCCTGCAGCAGCCCCATCCGGGCCCTCAGGAGAGAGTTACATGCCTAAAGCGGCTACTCTGCCCCAAACCCTCAGTTTACTAGTGTCAGCACTTCTCAGGGCAGCCTCCTTACACTGCCAGTCTATTATGATCCAGCCAAAGTGGTTTAAAATATAAAGTCAGAGGGGCGCCCGGGTGGCTCAGTCATTAAACGTCTGCCTTTGGCTCAGGTCATGATCCCAGGATTCTGGGACTGAGCCCCACATTGGGCTCCCAGCTTGGTGGGAAGCCTGCTTTTCCCCCTCTCACTCCCCCTGCTTGTGTTCCCTCTCTAGCTGTGTTTCTATCAAATAATTTTAAAAAAAGTTAGATCTCAAACTGCCAAATGCCAAATAATATCATTTTTTAATATACTGATAAATAGGATTTTTATGTATCCAATACAGTATACTAAGAACTGCATCAATGCTTTTGTCATAAAGCTTTACCGACATGATAAAAAGACTGAAAATTAAAATGTTCTCTAAAATGAGACCATGTTGGCTAAAATTTTTGTATGTGTTTTTTTTAGAGATTTATTTGGCACAGAGAGAGAGAGAGAGAGAGAGAGAGAGAGAGAGAGCGCGCACAGGAGCAGGGGGAGTAGAAGGCAGAGGGACAGGGAGAAGGGGCTCAATTTCAGGACCCTGGGATCATGACCTGAGCCAAAAGAAGACCTCTAGTTCACTGAGCCACCAGGTGCCCTAAAATGTCAGTGTTTTCACTTACAATTTCAGTGTTAACTATGATTTCGGGACAAGATTCTTTTATCTTAAAAGACATCCCACAACCTTAGAGTACTGGAATGAGGGGGTTATTATGGAAGCTGCTAATATCACAACAAAAGAAGAGATAACCAGACAGGTGTGTCCCTCATTGATGAAATGCTCTAAAAGAAACAAAACAGTAATACTGACTCTGAGCCAGGTTGAGAATACAGGAGAAAGGGGAATGCGGTGAAGGGCACCATATGGATGCATTCAGTGAAATCCAGCCTGGGGCCACCCTCCAGGGCCAATAACCTGGTTCTTACAAGAAGGGGAGACCTTAGACAAAAAACACTCTTCATGAGGCTCAGTGACCAGTCACAACGGATGCAGCTGTCCTGGATCCAGACTCAGACTGTGCTGTTCAATCTTTAACAAGCCAATCAGAAGTTTGAAAGGACTGGTTGATGATACTGAGGAATTGTCAATTTTTAAAGATATGATAACTGGTATTCTGGTTGTGTAAAAATAGAAAGTATTATTAAATTTAAAGTATTTATACATGAAATAATGAAGTCTGGAATTAGCATCAAATTGATCTGGGTATGGCCAGGGGCAAGATGAAAAAAGATTGGGGGGCTCCTGGGTGGCACAGTGAGGCATCCAACTCTTGGTATTCAGTTCAGGTCATGGGTTGTGGGATCAAGCCCCACACCTCAGGCTCCAGGCTCAGCTTGGAGTCTGCTTGGGGTCCTCTCTCCCTCTCTTTCTTCCCCTCCCCTGATCGTACGCACACATGTGTGTGCTCTTTCTTAAATAAATTTTTTTTTTTAAAGATTAGTAAATGAATTGACAATTCTGAAAGCGGGGCGGGGGGAAGAGACATTAGATTATTCTTTCTGCTTTTATAATGTTTGAGTTTTTCCCTAAAAAAAGCTGAAAACCAAAAACAGGAGAAGGCATTATAGCAGGTCACATAGGAATGGAGTACCCTGTATTCCTGGATCCTGAGCTGCATGACATATAGTTTTAAGAGTTTTTTTTTTTCCACCCCAGTAAAAGGAATTCTTATGTTTTTCAAAATGTCTTAAGATTGGTTCCAAAGAGTCTGAATATTGTTTTAAAATGTTCTAGAGCATTTAATAAAACATTTGATATCTTTGTCCTTCCAAGCAATTTCTCTTCCGTGATGACAGAATGGAAAAGCTCCATTTTCAACAGCTGTGTGCCACTCTTTTGAATATAATTGTTACGTATCTGGAGTAAGTTGGAATGATAAAGGCACAAGCAATATATCATATAGTTGCTTATCTGAGAAGCCAAAGACTTTTTTTTTTTTTTTAAGATTTTATTTATTTATTTGAGAGAGAGCAAGAGAGATCACAGAGGGAGAGGAAGAGGGAGAAGCAGATTCCCTGCTGAGTGCAGAGCCGGACACATGGCTAGATCCCAGGATCACAACCTAAGATGAAGTCAGACACTTAACTTAGTGAGTGACCCAGGTGGCCCGAGCCAGACATTTTTGAGGGAGACTGAAAAACCTGGCACTTCCGTAATCAGAACACACCACTGCAGTTTATGATGAGGCAGGCATATTCCAAAACACCTTGAGGCTCACAACGAAATGCACAGCACATTTTTATGAATTCCCATTCCATGTAATCCAGAGACTGCACCCACGCACCGTTCCCAGCTGAACAAAGGCCACCAGCAGCACTGACGATGGGGCAGAGCTAGGGAGCCACGTACCCCATGACAAGCAGGGGATCCCTCTGCGTGCACTACAGAAAGGACCATACAGTAACCACAAAATAAAAAACAAAGTAGCTGGGTATCAATGCACCAACTGCCTGTGGACCCCCAACAGCACCCGGGGCTGCTTCTGGGAGGAGGCTGGCAAGAGCACAGGCAAGGCAGACTCTGGGGCTGCCTGGCTAACGTGCAGCCCTGGGCATGAAGCTTGGCGGCACAGCTCCCGAAGTCCAGCCCACTCTCTGACCCTCATTTCCCAGGCTCCTTCCCACTGCGCTGCAGCAACTGTGTAGCCTTGCAGAGGTTCGGCCCCCCACTGCACTCCTTTCCCACCCTCAACCTAAATTCCAGGGTCTGGGGCACCACAGCCCTACCCTCGCAACTGCAGGGGCTCCCTGCTCCATCCCGACACCACCACCTGGTAACCCCCAACTAGTTCAGTACTTCTTGTCTGAGCCAGAGCAGAGGCATGTTTCTGGCTTCTCTGCTTTTTAAATCATGACCCCAAACTGTAAATGGGCATCAGCATTACCTCCGTATTCCCCTTATTCTGTAGCACACACGCCTTCTCACTCTTCAGAACACCTTCTCACAGATTTGCTTTCTTTACACTTGCTCCTCTGTCCACCCCCTCCGCTGATGCCCTCGCTTCCCCACCAAGACTCGCTGTCCTCAAGCAGGAACTACCCAGTCTGTGAACACCTCTGCCCAGCCGGTGGCTTCTTGCTCACTACCTTCCCTGCTTGGGGCCCCACACACCATGTGTGCTCTTCTCGCCTTCCCAGTCACTGCCTTCTCCATCCTCCCTCTTCTTTACAGTAGACTCTATCCTGAGAAAAAAAACGAGAACACAGATCCCTCCTTTCTCGATTCTCCAGTCATCCTGGAATCACGGCCTTGTTCTCTGAGCATGCTGAGTATGTGCCCTCCTCTCCTTGTGTCTGGGAGTCTCCTCCCCTTGGCCCCTACCTGATGAGCTCCTTGCCATTTAGGTCTCAGTTTCAATGTCCCCTCTTTGGGGGTGCAGACATGGTCATGCGCTCCAGATCAAAAAGAAAAGGCAGGAGTGCTGCCCTGGGCTGTGCAGGCCCTTCAGGAAATTGCCCTGGCTAAAGCTCTCTTGCCCTGGATGCCAGTGATCAAGGCCTGTCTCCCCTCATGATCCAGCTCCCACCACCCGCCCAATGCTGCTCCCCTTCTCTCACCTTCACGGGTGGGGACCTCAGGGCGCTCCCTCGTGCTCCCTCATAAGCACGGGCACACACACACACCTGTGACATCCACATACACTGTCCCCCAACCCTCTGTCATCTCACCCTGTTTTAATTCTCTGCACAGCCTCCATCACTGTGTTAACTGTCTCTCATTGTCTGCTTCCCGCCACCAGAATATAAGTCCCAACAGAGCCACAGACTGTCCTGTTTATTTCTGTACCTTGAAAGCCAACATCAGCGACTGGTGCCCAGCAGACACAGGTGCCACAGGAAAGATGGGACTCTGGGAGCCCATGGCCCCTGCAGTCTTTCTTACTAGGCTGTTTAGGATTACAGAGAGTGTACATGACACGGTTTACCCAGCACCTGGTGCAAAGTAAGCACTTTCTGAATACACAAAGAGAAAGTTACCATTTTTAACCTAAAGCCTTCTTTCAGAAGACGGTATGAAAATTGAAGAAAATGCAGAAAAAGTGATGAGGAGACTGACAGACTGTAGCCAGGACCAAAGGCGAGGAGAGAGCACCTGACACCATCTAATGAACTATATTTACAGATAAAATACAAACAGAAGAACTGAAGTTAAGAAAGCTAGCTGATTGGCTGTGTGAGAGGGTGGGAACAAAGACAAGACAGGAGAGTGCGCCAGCCTCCCCTTTCTCACCTGCCCTTCCCCCTACCCCCAGGGAATCCACTGCCATTTAGGGTCGGGTATTATGCTGCCCCTCCACTCACAGGAGATGCAGCTTCTGGCTTGGACACCGGTGCTTTAAAAGTAGAGGTATTTTTGGAAACATCTGCTCTCTTATCTGCTGCCGCTCCCAGAGACAAACATTCCAAGTAGTCGGGTGGGGGGATGACGACACAGCTTTTCTCAGATAAGTTCACTGTGCTGATGCTTCTCACTGGCGCAGGGCTACCAAACCAACAAGCAGAGAATACAAGTTACGTAAGATCCTGCCATGTGAATCGCAAACATCCTAAATATCCTAGGGCCAGACCTGCAATAGACGAACAATCAAATAAGGTGTGAGAGAGGAGATGACAAGACGTGTGCGCGCGCACATAATACACATCTATATAAAAAATACTGTGACTTTTTACTGGTTTATAAATGTACGCTAAAAAAGACAGACTTAATTAAGAATGGACTTGATTAGCTTAAGATCAGTAAAAAAATGAAGACTATAGCAAAAGTCTTACTTAGCAAAGTGCTGAATGCTTCAGATGTGAAAAACCAAACCAAACCAAAACCAAACAAAAAACAAAAAACCCCTCAGCATTTTAACATCATAAACACAACATCTAGTTTTCTAGTTTTTACTCCTTGGCCGGTGGCAGCCGAGGTGTTATACCAGGGATGAGAACACACTGAACACGTAGCAGGACTTGGAGGGGGCATCAGGAGTGGTGCTCAGAGGTCTGCAGGGATAGCTGGATGGATTAAAGGGTTTCTCTGACATGGGAAACACTGAGGATGAGGCAGTTCAGGGTAAAGGCGAGGAGTGCGGTTTGGATATGTGTTTTCTCTTTTTCTTTCTTTAGAGAGGTGGGGAGGAGCAGAGGGGGTGGAGGGAGGGAGAGAGAGAATCTTAAGCAGACTCCATGCCCTGCATAGAGCCTGACTCAGGGCTCAAACTCAAAACCCTAAGATCATGACCTAGGCCGAAATCAAGAGTCAGACACTTAACCGACTGAGCCACCCAGGTGTGCCTGGATGTGTCACATGTGAGGACCCAGGGGGTAACCAACTACAACTGCTGACACACATATAAATATTCATAGCTAGGCATGGAAAAGGCCTTCCTGGGTTCCAGCCTTGGCTCCACCTTTCTGTGCCTCAGTGTTGTCAATTTTAAAGTGGGGAGCTATCTCATAAGGTTGTCACGACAATTAAATGAGCTAGTCAGCGTAAGGCACTCTGGCACTTCCTAAGCAGTAATGGCGATGGTGGTCACCCTGGACTTAGAGACCTGGTGGGGGGTAGGGGTGAGGCGTAGGGGAGGCAGTTGAGTGGTTCCAGAGGGCTGACAAGAGGGTGAGGAGCAGAGTCTGCAGGCACGTCCCCACAGCAGAAACCACAAAGGGAAGAGCTGTGTGGTAACAGTTGTCCCTTTGCACTCTCTGACATGACTGTAGGTTTCCCTGTGGGGTTGCTACACATCTAGCCAGAATTCTGATATGCCCAGGAACACGAGATCAAAGGTGAGTTTTCTGTTGCTGGGAAACAGGAGCCACAGTCAGGTCCTACCTTGGGGCGGGCATGCTCACGGCCTCCTTTGCATCTTCTTCTAGCAACTTTGTGTAGGATGCTGGGAACCAGCCTCTCCTACAGGTGAGGAAGGAGAGAAAAAAGGCCTGGTTGAGGGGTTAGCAGCAGACAAGTCAATGGTAAACACACTACAGAATGGCTCAGGCGCAGACCGCTCCATTTTCACCACATCACACAATATGTATTTTATATATAACATCTGTTTTATTTGGATTACCTTTTTGGTTTTTTCCCACATTTATTTAATAGCTGAATAACCTACCCAGAAAACCAATTTAACCAGCTTACAGTAAGGCCTGTGCACATGCTTGTGGCTGAAATGATGCTGGCATTTAAACTATTTATGAGGGGCGCCTGGGTGGCACAGTTGGTTGGGCGACTGCCTTCGGCTCAGGTCATGATCCCGGAGACTCAGGATCAAGTCCCACATCGGGCTCCCTGCTCAGCGGGAAGCCTGCTTCTCCCTCTCTCACTCCCCCTGCTTGTGTTCCCTCTCTGGCTGTGTTTCTCTCTGTCAAATAAATAAAATCTTTAAAAAAAAAAACAAAACTATTTATGAGCTAAAATCTTTTTTTTTTTTTTTAATTTTGTTTATTTATTTGAGAGAGAGAGAGATCACAAGTAGGCAGAAAGGCAGGCAGAGACAGAGGAGGAAGCAGTCTCCCTGCCGAGCAGAGAGCCTGAAGCTGGCCTCGATCCCAGGGCCCTGAGATCATGTCCTGAGCCGAAGGCAGAAGCTTAAACCCACTGAGCCACCCAGGTGCCCATGAGCTTAATCTTAACAAAATCCACCTGATGTGCAGGTCATCCTTGAGAAATCCGAAGTTTTTTGTTTTTTGTTTTTTTAAAAGAATTATTTAAACTACTTTCAAGGTGACTTCACATGACCTGTTCAAGTATCAAATTCACAGACATACAGAAAATAGCCTGGGACAGAGTGACTCCAATTACGTAAACTAGAAGCATAACTAAACTATGAACTTAACTTTAGTAAAAATTCTACCTTGAGCCACAAAGACAATTTGCTACTAGAAGGAGATACGGCAACTCTGTGAAGCACGGGGCGGCCCTGACTGCCGGTGGATAGCGTCTTGCCCTGACTTACACTTTGGTGGTGTCATGCTCTCCATAGAGCCAACCATCCTTCTCCTCAGGGACAAGCAGCGTGAGGATGTCACCCTGGGCGAAGCTGAGCAAGGTCTGGTTGGTGCCAGCAGTGTGTGGAAAAATGGTTTTTACTTTCTGCTTCTTCATCATGTTGAGTCCAGTTGCAACAGAAACTGATCGCTGTAAACTGGGATCATCTGAAGAATCTGGTGAAAAGAAGCATAGCAGCGATCGCTTCTCAAGGACCAATAACAAGTTCAAACAAACAAACCCCAGGAAAGCCACCCACTTTCTCCTGCCAGCAGTGCTTCTTACTGCCGCTCCAAGTACATTGTTTTTCTATACCTTCGACTTTGCCTAGATGGGCAGGGAGCTCGAGGAGCAGAGGCAGAACCACAGCCTGAGGTCTCTCACCGAGGAGGACCCTTGGGGCTAAATGCTCTTTTCCAGGTGGAGAGGACACAGTGCGTGCCAAGCTTCACCTATACTTTGATTTAATCAGAGGCAAAATGATGCATCACTAGATGGTCTGATGCTTTCCTTGCCCTACTCCCCCAACACGAAGCCCAGGGCAGTGCAGGGCATCAATGCAAAGCCTACTAAGAACAAGAGACGGGAAATGCAGATGTTCTCACTGTGCAACTTCTCAACGTCTCAGCTGGGAATGCACTAAGGACACGGTAAGGACCAGCACGTTTACCAACTCTCCCTGAGTGCCAGTCCACACTCTCAATGCTTCACAGCTTCTGAGGGAAGGCGCGGTTATTGGTTATTGCCCACAGGGACTCGCTGGGACCTCAGCTAGCAGGCCAGCATGGGATGGGGGTGGCCTGACTCCACAGTCACTGCACAAAGTGAAGGGCTCCCATCCGGGCTGTACATTTCTGTGTCATTTCCAGCACCAGCTGATATTCACCACTCTCAAGAAACAAAATTGCCATTCTGAAACTCTCATCTCTGGATCTCACTCAGCAGCTGCAAATGCAGGAGTCTGTGGGCTCTCTCCAGCACATGGCTCAATCTCAATTGCCATGACTTTCATACCCTAGGGGCCTGGCAGATACCTCACACAGAGCGGGGTCTCTGGCGGCCAAAGACTGTCTACACAGAGCAGAGCTGAAGCAAAGCTGCCCGAAATCTCTGCAAACAGTAACACATCCTGATTTATTGAAAAACCATCAACAGAGTTAAGTTTAAGAAAGCATGAAGTTCTCTGTTAGAGATACTGAAAAACACTAAGCCTACTAGTAAGATCAATAACCAAAATTTTGTCATGCGAACTTTTAGTTTTATTAAAAAAGAAATTTTATTACAATTGCCACCAAATATGGCACACAATATGAGACTCTTTGTACAATATATCCCATTTTAAAATGTAACACCTTTCCATAGTAAGTTTCCTTCCTATAATCATCAGTATATGGAATTAGAATTTGTCAAAGAAATGTATCACTTATAAAATGTTTTATGGTTTTATAATAAACCCAAACCTTTATTTACTTTGAAGTGTAAGTTTCACTAAGGCAGGGGCCCCTGGGTGGCTCAGGGGGGAAGTTGGCTTGAGAGTCTCTTTCCCTCTGCTCCTCCTCCCTCTCATGTTCTCTCAAATAAATAAAATCTTAAAATTTTTTCAACAAGGCAATGTTAAATGTGTGCTACCACATATGTTTATTTACCTCAGGGTAATATTTATCCAAAATATTAAAAAAAAATTAAAAAGGTGTTTTATTTATTTTTTAACCATGCTAATTTTATAGAATTTACTTGGGGGGGGGGGAGAGAATGCAAGCAGGGGGAGGGGCAGAGGGAAAGAGACTCTCAAGCCAACTTCCTGCTGAGCCCAGAGAATAACTTGGGACTCAATTCCATGACCCTGTAATCACAATCCAAAACCAAGAGTTGGATGCCCAACTGCCTGTGCCACCGAGGCACTCCTAAAATTAAGGCATTTTAAAAGAAATCAAAATAAATATCTTACCTGTTGAATTCTTTATCCTTTCTGAATTCTGCCCAACTGTTGCTGGGTTATTAAACATATCGATCAAAGGACTAGTATATGCTCTGGCTGAAGGAGCTGGGGGCACCTTTGGCGAATATTTAGACAGAGTGTCATAATCTTTCCCAACCTGTGAAAAATTCCTCGTTAGTTTAATGATGAGAGTGAGGGAATTACAGAGATTCCCAAGGCTATTTTAACATGCTTTAAATTCCACTTTCTTCCCAAAGTTCTCTTGGTTGGATGGCAATGCCCCATTCTGAATTATTATTCCAAGATTATCACATTCTTCTTTTCATTTCTGTCTTCATTTTTTTTCTAAAGGCAGTTATTCCCCATTTCCTCACACTTCCTGACAACCACTAATTTTCTTTCTATCTCTATGGATTTTAGGCTCCCTCCTAGCTACAGGATTCTACATTAAAAAAAATTTTTTTTTTTTAATTTGAGAGAGAGTGAGAAAATGAGTGGGAGGAAGGGCAGAGGGAGTAGGAGACTCCCTGCAAAGCAGGACCCTGGACCCTGGAATCATGACCTGAGCCAATGACAGATATTTAACCAACTGGGCACCCAGGAGCCCTAGGATTCTACATTTAAAATAACTTTTCTAAGGAATTTTGAGTGCATTGCTCCATTAATTTCTAGCACCTTATTTTGTTAACAAGAAATCTGGCACCAGTGGAGTTCTCTTTTCTTTTTAAGTAATCTATTTTTCTCCCTCACTAGAAGTTTTTAGAATTTTCTATCCCCTTCTGCAACTTGACCACAATCTATCAAGGTTTTGTTTTTTTTTTCCATTTGCCCAGGCTCACTGTGGCTACTGTGTTAAAGACTAGGCAGAGTCAACTACAGTAATCCCTGCAGGGATCATAGCCAGGGCAGTGGAGGGGTGAGAAGTGGCTAGACTTGGATATGCTCAGAAGGTGGAAACAAAAGGGCACACCCAGGGGCTGGCTGTGGTGGGGGAGAGAGGAAGGAAGTCCACATTTGTGCCTGAGCTACTGGAAGGACGGAACTGCCATCTTCTGGATGGGGAACACTAGAGAAGCCATTTAGAGTGAGAAAATCGGTCATCTGGTTCTAGACAAGTTGAATTTGAGATCCCCATTAGACATCTGGTGATTATTTTGAGAAGGCAATTGGGTATCTCCAACCTAACATTATTTTTACATCCTCTCTTTGTTTTCATTCTGTGTTTTGGGAGAGTTCTTTGGATTAATTTTCCAAGCAGTTCCATTCTGTTAATGAGCCCATCCACTGGTGTGGGGGTTTTCTTGTTTATGTTTTATGTGGAAGGGGGCAAGGGGAGGGAAAAATTTAAAAAGCTATTTTAGAAAAATTTCAAGCATGTATAGAGAAAGAACAGCAAAACAAATCTCCCTGTATCCAACACCCAGCTTAGAGGATGCGAATTGTCTAGAACCGACCACATATAGGAATGCCACGTGCCATTCTTTGCCCCCTTATACTCACTGGCTCTGAGCTCATTGCTCTGTCCTCTGCTGCAGTCTTGCCCTGCATATGCTTGGGGCTGACATTTTCTTCTCTCTCGATTCTCCACACACTGACCTTGCCTTTCTCTCTTTGAGACTCCTTCAGTGTTCCTGGCCCAGCGACAGCACCTTCTCTTATTCCCCATGCAATTAAGGATCTATTCTATAGCATCTTTGCTTTCATTTCAGAGGTCAGGGTGGACCCAGGTGTATAAACTGTCCACAGGATCCAAATTTCTATGTTTGCAGAAAGTAATGAAGCAGAGGTTCAAAGAGCAGCAAACTATGATGCTTGACTTCATTACCTTGAATACTTTGGTGGCTTTTTCTCTGAAGTGCCTTATGTTGTGATGAATGGCACCAGAGTTTTGTTAATTACTCTCTAAGACACCTACGCCTCCTTTCCTGGGAATAAACTTACAAAGTTAGAATCATTACAATTAAAAACAGTCAGGGCGCCTGGGTGGCTCAGTGGGTTAAGTGACTGCCTTTGGCTCAGGTCATGATCCTGGAGACCTGGGATCGAGCCCCACATTGGGCTCCCTGCTTGGTGGGAAGCCTGCTTCTCCCTCTCTCACTCCCCCTGCTTGTGTTCCCTCTCTGGCTGTGTTTCTCTCTGTCAAATAAATAAATAAAATCTTAAAAAAAAAAACAAAACAGTAACAATACATTTCCCAAATAAAGATAACAGAGTTGAATAGAACACTATGCAGTGCTGAGCACTGCACAGCTAATGCCAAATCTGATGGTAAGGGGATCAGAATGAGACAAGGGAGGCCCTGGAAGAGGGGAGACCTGTGATTGCCACCATCGAAAGCCTTCGTCCTTCGTACAAATTTGGCCAAAGTCCTATCAGTAAATACACAACTGAAATCTCAGAGAGAACCCATCCCTACCATGCTGCTTCTCTCAATCATCGGTGACGGCTGGGGCGTCCCGGACACTGGGGTAGAACTTGGGGTCCTTATTTCCTCGATCATATTCATGATCTTCTCAGGCACTTTGGTAGCATCACCACAGGTTTCCTGCCACCGGGGCAGCTTGGAACTGAGTAATTCTGCAGACTGTGAATCAGAGCGAAACACAACAAAACACAAACATGTACTATTCAAAGAGCTGATAAAAGTCATGTTAAGTATCAGTGACAGCATTTTACTGGCTTACCACCAGACGTGTAAGAGTTATGTCAAATTCAGTGAACCCTTAACCATCTAAGAGCTTCTGCCCTGTGTTATTTGCTGCGAGTGCTGTGGGCCCCCGTTCTACAGGAGCTTGCCTCTCTGACGGAGAACAAGCTCAAACATGAAAAGGGAAGGGTTGAGTAATCTTATTAAGACCTACTGTTTCCCAAGTGGCCCCAGAAATGCCAATCAGTGCTTTCTTCCTCCCACTCCTAAGAGAGGGCAAAATCTTCGCCCCAAACCACCTATGGCCTCGGACTATAACCCTGACACGCTGATTGTCTGGGCCTGCTCTGCCCAAGCAGCCACTGAAAGGACTGGGATGCTGGAGCCAGAAAAAGGGAAGGCACAAAAGTGGTTTTCAGACAGGTGAAGAGACTTCCAGTGGAGAGGAAAAGTAGACTTCATTTATGCTAAAAAGTGTAACTGGGATCCAAGGTTAAGCATAAGAGTCTGCCACCAACTAGAGCTCTCTGCAAATAGGCCAGGTTGCCTTGTTACAGAGTGAGTGCCCCATTGCTGGGAGGGCTAGGCCATAGAAAGGGCTTCAGGGTCACTCGACTTATGACCCTGCCCCAGCAGGGCACCCTCACCATGGAAACAGACACTGCTCAACGAGTACAAAGTGATCATCTAATACTGCAATTCTTTCCTTTACTGTAATAATGTCAGATCTTAGGGCTTTAGATTTGGCAGATGAATGGGCCTTAAAGCTGCAAAAACTTCATGGAATGTGTTAACATATGACAAATTTATACATACAAGGCCAAGATTTTTTTCCCCTGAAAAAGAGGAAGTTGCCTTATTTTCAAGCTTTTAGGAAGCTTCTCTAAAGTACTCTCTAAACTATTATAAATAACAATGACTATTTGACTTCACCCAATGCTAGTTTTAAATGCTTCTACAGGCCCAATAAAATTTATAATCATAAAAAAGGAAAGAAAAGTAACATATATTTTGTAATGATTCCTAGGGGTAAAACCTCACAACTATGTGTGCTGGAAGGAGGGCAGTAAAGCCAGTTCCACATATGATGAGATCACGAGGAAACACCTTGAAGAGGAATGAAAAAGGAACCACAACAACTGTCCTGGTGCTGTGAATGGGTCTGCAGCTGGGACAGAATGTTCAGGGACACCTCTGTGCATGGAATTCCAAGGCGAACACTCAAACTACCCAGGTGGGGTCAGCTGGGACTCATCCCATGGCTCTGGTGAAGACACTGAGCTGAGGATGCATCAGAAAGAGTCTGAGAAAAGCTGACTCGCAGGTGAGAAAAGAAAAAAAGTACTAATTCTCAATTATTAAGCATTATTTTATGAAAAATTTTAAATATATACTACTAAATTAACCTTATAAACAATATTTGACCATTTCATCCGCATTTCTGAAAGTTTACATATCCAAGTAGGCCAAGAGATATTTCTTTGACATCTCTTCTCATCGGCAAACTAGGCCCACTGCTTTATATTGAGGCACATATGGAAGGTGAAGCATTCCAAGGGCATTTGAATATGAAATCAATTTACTAATAATGCAACAAAACTTGCTATCACAAACCCACCTGTAAATGATAATAATGTAAGTGATTTGCAAAGCTACAGTGTTTGTCGACCAGAAAGCAGAAGCGCCTTTTCTCTTCAAGCAGAGCTTCTTTGCAGCCATCAGCAATAAATTTCTGGATTTCGCTCTGGCGAGACGTAACGGTTTCTACATACTAGGAAAATAAATAATAATTATACAAGTATGTCATGAGAGATCCAATAGCTGAACAGCCAGACATTTATCTTGTGCCATCTTTATACTCGGTTTATTTTGAAATGGAGTAAACACTAAATGCAGATAAACATGAGATAAAATCACAAAGTTGTAATCTGACCTGAGCAGGTGTCATCATTCTTATTAAGATCCCTGACTCACATGTGGAAGGACGTGGCCAAAGGCCTTATATTCTACACTGGGCAATCTGCACAAAACATTACTTCATACTTCAGGGATAAGACTGTGTTCTATTGGAAAATCAAGGGCTTTGAAACCATAAAGTTCAAATTTAAGCCCTAGTTCTAAGTATCAACCACGTGACTTGTCCTAAGCCCCATTTGCTTCATCTGTAACATGGGGAGTTTAATGCCAATCATGGAACACCTTTCTTCCCAACACCCTCGCCCCCGAATCAAGAGAAAATGCCAATGTTTTTAGAAGGCTACTACTAATCACTCTCAACTCTGGAAGACTCTGTAGCCTGCGGGTCATACCAAGTCAAAGGTGCTCATTTTTAACTTCAACAGCAGCACAGCAGCGACTGGATGAAGTACAGGCTGACTAAGCTAAGTAAGCGTCCCTGTAAATTGTACAAATCTGTCAACAACAAAATAAAATAGTGCTGAAAAGTTCACCTCAATTTCTTTGTGTTCGTATTTGAGTGCATTTCGTCCTCCTTGACTTTTCCTTCTGATCTTCTTCAACTCAGCTTGAGATTTCTCCAGAGAATCCAATTTACTCCTGTGTTCCGTTTGGTATCTTTTGAGAGTTGCCTGTAAGTTAAACGTCGTGCTTACTTGGGTGCAGCACCATCCCAACTGAGGGGGCAGTCACTCTGGCTAACATTTCCACTGGGCGTGGCCTTGCACACCCTCACCTCATACTGCTCCCTCCCGTCAGCGTGTAGCTTTGCTTGTTCTAAAGTCCCCTGTTCATACAAGGGGGTACTGACCCCAAGGGCAGCTCTTAGAAGAATGTCTTTTTTTTTTTCATTATTCCTTGTTTCCTCAAATTTTTTAGGACACTGAGTGCTGTTTTGGTGAATAAGATCATATGAAGTCACATGATCCTGTTTTATGACTTACAGTTTTAAAAAACAGAATGAACAAGTGCAAGCACTTGAGATTATTCTGGGTGCTGTGTAGCAGTATTTTTTTTATTTTTGTTTTTTTTTTTAAAAGATTTTATTTATATATTTGACAGAGAGAGACACAGTGTGAGAGGGAATACAAGCAGGGGGAGTGGAAGAGGGAGAAGCAAGCTCCCCGCTGAGCAGGGAGTCTGACATGGGGCTCGATCCTAGGACCCAGGGACCATCTGAGCCGAAGGCAGACGCTTAATGACTGAGCCACCAAGGTGCCCCAGCAAGGTGTTTTTGGAGCTTCACAGACCTGGGTTAGAATTCTGGTGAAATCCTTCACTTCCTGTGTGAGCTTAGCAACTATTAAGTTCTTTAAAATTCATGTTTTCCCTTTAATCCACATAGTGAGGATAAGAGTAGCTACATTATGGAGTTTCTGTAGGGATAAACATCTGATAACGTATGGAAAATGCTTGCCATTACATCTACTTCAGCCATTGTCGATGGCCCTGTCGCCTTCCTCCAGGCTACACAGAGCACATGCACACAGGAGCAGTGGGGTAATTATCCTGCTTACTGCTGCATGGGGGTCCTGGTGAGAAGGGAACTCTGAATGGCAAAGAAGGCAGTTACGCCATAGCAGATAAGGGAGGTGGAAAGAGCCATGTGATAGGGCAGGAGGGTCAGGCAGAAGGAGACTGTTGGAGTCATCAATGCTGGGTGACAGGCAAAGGACACCACACAGGAGCAGTCTGTGATGTATGGACCTGGGAGCTCCAGGGAGCCCTACATGGTGTTCTCCCACTCACGTCTCACATCCTGAAGTCCTGGTTTGTGAAAGTGACAGCTGCAGCTGCGCTAATACAGATGAAGATGTCGTCTCCATACATGTGTTCTTTGGAAACAATGCTTTCTAGAAGCAGGAGGATTCCTTACATTATTTTCCTCTCTGCTTTTTAATAAAGATCTCAGGTGTTAAGGCAAACGGGGCACCCAGCTCCAAGGGACCTCGTCAGTTTCATGCATCTCTGTATATACTCAACATTAAGCTCTGTCCACGTTTTCTGCTGCTGGATAAACAGTGAGAGAAAGTTCTCCTCGGGCTCAGAGATCAGGCAAGTGCAGCTTCCTGGAACGCCAGGCCCCCACGTCCCATACCTGCCTCCAACCACGGAGGTGGAGAAAACCGAGTACTCACATTCATGTATTTTACATCAAGTTCTGTCTTCTTCTCCAGCTCATGTATAATCTCTTTATGGAATTTTTTGAACTGTTAACAAAAGGAATTAAAAAGTCACGCCAGATTCGAGAACTAAGCAACATGAAGTTTAGAAATAAGATACATTTTACTTTATTAAGTATAAAAATAGTTTACATACATTTTCATCGAGACTCTCATTGAGTTTCTTGTGGGTATTTGAAATCTCTATGAGAACATGGCCTGTGAATAAAACCAGATGTTAAAGGGGAAAAGTCACTGGGTGAATTTTTTAAAGATATTAAATAAAGTAAAATAATGGAATGAAGCACAGTCTACCGCTGCCCTCCAGTGCCTGGAAGCATCAGGCCCTAGCAAACTTACTCTACAACACTGTTCACCCAAAGAATACCAACTTTGTCTTCAAATTCACATCATGCTTTCTATATTTTCTCATTCCCTAAGCTGAATCTTATTTATCTGACTTAACTTTTAAATTCTCTTATACAAGATTATCATGATCATTATAGTAACTAACTATAGGAACAAATGACTTATTTTTAATCTAATCCCCAGAGTAATCTGATTATCTGTCAGGCATAAAAGATAAAGGTTATTTTTTCTCATATTAGTTCTTGTATCATTTTGGAAAATCTTAATACCATGGGAAAATACAGCAGGGACAGTGCTCTGCCTCGTATCTCCAGGGACTACATCAATTCTTTGAAACAAGTACAGTCACATGGAGAATATTCCAGAATTGAGCTTTACTCCAAAAGCAGCAAGACAACCACTTGATTTGCAAAGTACATCTCTTGCAGTCTGAGGCAGTGTGATGCATCTCTGCTAAAAACTCTGATAAAAGTGAACAAAAGCCTCTCCCTGTTCACTTAACTGTAGGAACCAAATGGATCTGATACTGAAGAACTGGAAAAAAAAATCATTTGGAACAACCACCAAACCATAATAAACAATAGTAAAATGTGTTGGGTAGATCCTCCCACAGTTTGGTAGGAATTCCTTGGGTAAACTGAAAGGCTGCAGATGAAAGAGAATTAAAATTAAGACCATGGTAGATACGGGGAAAGAGAAAGACCATCACTAGACTGTGACTTCAGCTATCTCCTTTACACAACTGATACTATAGTGCCCTGTTCTAGAAAGAGTTAAGACATGTGACTCTTGGGGGTGCGTGGGTGGCTCAGTCATTAAGCATCTGCCTTTGGCTCAGGTCATAATCCCGAGGTCCTAGGATCGAGCCCCACATCGGGCTCCCTGCTCGTCGGGAAGCCTGCTTCTCCCTCTCCCACTCTCCCTGCTTGTGCTCCTCCTCTATCTGTCAAATAAATAAATAAAAATCTTAAAAAAAAAAAAAAAAGATATGTGACTCTCAAATGGCCAGTTTACTTTCCCTGAAGAAATTCAGCCCCTTCTTGAACATGTCCTCCTGGATGTCTCACTCGGTACCTCACATTCAACATGTCTAAAAGTGAATCCACCCCATATTCTCCAATCCCAGCTCCTGGCTGCCAGCTCACAGCCAGTCAACATGGGGTTCACACTTCATCCATAAGTCACACTCAACGAAAAAGACTCATTCCCTTGTGCATGCGTGTCATCACTTGGGCCAGCCTCTCGGGTGAAATCAAGCCGCGTACTCATCCTGCTTCCTTGGGCAACAAATGTGCCAGCCCTTCCCTGCCTGGGAGAGTGTGTATGTGGGAATGACTTATGAAGTCTCTGTGAGCCCAATCATATGTCCCGTTAGGAGTGGAGGAAGAGTCTCCCTAGACTGCCCTCCACCAATACATCCAAACCCACCACTTGGACCTCTTAGGTCTTGCCCCTCAAGCTCTTATCATTTCGCTTGACTCCCAGCTTGTTCTCTTCCAGACCCTTTTCCTCAGGAGTACCAGGGATCCCTCAAAATCATATGTACCATGTCATTCCCCCAGTCCCCATGGTGCCCCAGATAAACCAACTCCTCAGCATGAAGCCCACTGTGAACAATGCTGCTTAAAATAACCACAGCATATTGGGGACAGAGACTTTCCTCCTAAGATTAAGTCCCTAAGCAGCCTGTTATTCTAGGAACCCCTAACAGAATAGCCTGCTGGATCAATCTGAGAGTGAGAGCAGAAACATTCCCAGCACTGACCCCCACCACATCAAGTTACCAAGAAACCCGCTCTCCATACTTAATGACACTGACTTCATTTCTCCCATAATTAAGTTCTCCTAAAGTTCAATATGAAACAAATCAGAGTTCTTCACAAAGGAAGCCTTCACGTGAACAAGAATACAATTATATTAATATGTCATTGTATCACTTAGTGATTTCAGATACTGAAATAATCTGAGTTATTTTCACATCCATTTTAAACCCATAAATAACTCCTGGATGGAGATGAAAAACAATAGCAACAAAAACCCCCACTTTAATTACTTAAAAATTAAGCACTCCATTCTTGGCAAGTCAGATCTACTTAAAAAAAAAAAAAAGTCTAAAACTAACTGCTTAAATCGGACTGATTCAGGCTACATTCAAGGCACTCATTCCCACCCCCCTCCCAAGCTCTCATGAACTTTATCACTACAACCTTGTATAATGTGGATCTCTGGGAAGCATGTTGCTAAAACAAAAGCATGTGCTAGTGTGGCTCCCTGGTGAAAGCCAGCACTGCTGAACCTGGTGCTCCGGCCTTGAGCCCCCTCCAACCCCACGGTTTTCTCCCTTCAGGCAGCTTGGTGGGAAGGCTCACTGAAACAGCCCATTCACTCTGTGGGCAGGAACGGAACACCTGACCTTATCCTTGTTATTCCTGTCCCTCACAGTTCATGGAATCTAAATGCTGACTTTATAGCAGCAGCAGTCCTTGGTCAAAAGAAGGATTAGGAAACATCTTTACTGTGATTATGAGAGCTGCCAAAAGTGTATCTTGAAACAGAAAATGAAAACAGCCTTTCTGTTCAATCTACAGAAGTTTATTCTTAAATATAGCAAGTGTTACTTTATGTCTGAAATGTGGCATCACACATGTTTATTTACTCCTAGCCTTATAACCTAATTTTTCATAAATTACATTTGAGAAGAAAAAAAAAATTTTTCAAGCAGAGGGTGGAGCACAGCCCAGATTCTAATGGAGCAGAACTAAATACACACCCAAACAGGAACCAACATGCTGGTCTCAGAAATCATAGCACTGTATGTACTAGATCAACCATTTCCTTTTTCCCTTCTAGGTTCTGAGTAAACATTCTGGGAAGAAACACGTAGTAAGTACAGTAAAATGATTCAGTCTGAGTAAATTACATTCTTAAATGGCAGTATTAAAGGAATTTAAATATATACGTATTTCAAAATCATAACTTGACATTGCTAAAAGTCAGTGTCTACCATCAGTTTTTCCCTAAAATTCATACAAATAGCTGACAGTGATATCACTCCAATTTTAAGAGCTATGAATAAACATGTCCAAAAATTTGGACAATACTATATAAAGATATGAATTTAGCCAATAAGAATGGACTTTAAAAAGTTAAATTAGAGAGTATTACTGGTAAGAACACACAGAAAGTTTTCATTTGAAATATAGATTAGTCATTGGACTATTAATATATTTTCTACTAAATTATTCATCAATTCACAGTATAAATTTAGAGAAACCAAATGGAGATATTAATGGACATGAGTAGCACAGAACAGGGGCTACACGTGTAGGCATACATATTTTCACTTATATTTGATCATGGATAACCAGAATACTGTATTTCCAGAAAGCACAGAGCACTGACTGAGTCACACACTACTTCTTCCATTTCCATGTTACTTCAAGTGGAATCAGATAAAAAAAATGACAGGGTGGAAGCCAACCTACTGTACTGTGGACCTAAAGTTACACTCTATGAATTAAAGTAAACCTGACCAAAAATATTGCTAGAAAAAGGACATATTTTTTCTGACAATTCTCAAAATATCAAATATGATGAGGAGAAAATATAACAGAAGCAAAAGCAAACTACATGCAGATGGGATATGTTAAATACACAAGTGTGTATCCTATAGATTAGAGTCACCAGCACTGAATTAGTACAGAGGCAGATTAGTAACCATGAACATGTGACTAAACTTGAAAGGCTTTACCCGCCTCTTAAGAATAGCCCTCAGGAGCTGCCCATCCACCATCCTTGGATGCAGTCAGAGGTGCTCTCTTCTGGTTGGTGTCAGTACTATAACAGTGAAAACATGCATGGAGGCATAATGTAAAAAATGTGATAGAGTAAGCATTTCATCCAATATTCCTCCAGATGCCTAGCTTCTTACTTAGCCAATGAAGAGTACCACAGTTCTAATAAATGTCTTGCATGGAGACTGTAATTATCCTACCACTGATTGTGATTTATACTATCCTATGAAAACAAGTGGGACGAACAGAAGTCATACATTAGAATTATAGTGTTCCAAAGTTCTTTCATAGTCTGAGATGAAGGTAAGGTGCCAAGTAACATCTGACTTTGATAAGAAAAAAATGCCACTAGGATTGCCATGAAAAGAATAAAGAATAAAGCATCTAACTACCAACTGAATAGAGAGGAAAAAACAACCAGTCAAAAAGAGGTCAACTGAAGAAGTGAACACAGAGCAAAAAATTACAATGAATGTAAATAGACTATATAATCCAACTAAAAGACAAAGATTGTTAGGATTAAAAAAACCCACACAATTATAGTTTGTTTTTAAGAGATTTACTTTAAATATGGGGCTAGAGAGTAAAAGGCTGGAGTAAAGATACATAGCAAATACTAACCAAAAGAAAACTGATATAGGTTTATTAAAACCAAACAAGGCAAGGTAGTCAGAGGGTGAGAAACATTATTAGATATAACACCAATCATTTCATAATGGGAAAAAGTTCAATTCATCTGGAAGACAGAAATTTTTTTAATTGTATGCATCATTAACACAGCCTCCACATATTTAAACTAAAACTGAATTATAAAAAGAAACAGATAAGTCAATAATAATTACAGGAGACTTCAATACACCTCTCTTAGTATATGATTAGAACAAGCAGACCAAAATATCACTGCAGATATAGATGACCTGAATGACAAATACACTTGGTCTAGTGAACATTTATAGAATATCTGGCAACTTCATTTTTAAAGCAAACAGTATACTAAAAAGGGATCAAAAGAAAGGCTCACTATATTTCAAAGGACTGAAATCATACTGAGTATGTTCTTTAACCAGAGCAAAATTAAAACAGAAATTAACAGAAAGGTAACTAGAAAATGTCCATATATTGGGAATGAAGAAACAGACTTTAAAATAACTCACAGGACAAAGAAATCACAATAGAAGTTAAAATTATTTTGAAATGAAATAATAAATACAGTATATAAGAACATGTAAGATGCACTAAAGCTGTGGTTAGAGGAGATTTATAACCTTGAAATGCGTATTAGTAAAGAATGAGAAAAAAAAATCGATGCTCTAAACACTCTATTCAAGAATATAATGGAATATTCTCCAATAATAAAAAGAAATTAACTGTCAGGCATAACAATATGGATAAATTTCAGAAATACAGTAAAAGACACCAGACTAAAAAAGCTACCTATTGTAGGATTTCATTTATAAAACTTTCCATAAAAGGCAAAACTGAACAGACCTGATAAACTGCCTGCTCTGTGACCTAGCAATTTTACTCCTAGATATACTCCCAAGACAAATGAGCACATCTGTTTATCAATAGACAAGCACAAGAATGTTCATAGCAGCTTTATTTGTATCTTCAAGTCAGAAACAACTCAAACACTCATCAACACTAGAATGGATAAATTGTAGAATAAACTTACACAGTGGAACAAGAAGACCCAAAATCTGTATATAAATTCCTCTCAAATCCTTGGCTAACACCTAAATTGCGCACACACATAGGGTGAGACTAAGAAAATCAACAGCTGCAAGGATGTGGAATTTAGCAGAGATTCTCAGTAGACAACAGTATTGGGGATACAGTGTTGGAAATTCAAGTCCCACCAAATAAGAAAGGCTTGGTAAATATCACACGCTTCCCACTGACATCCAGTAGGGACATACCTTAGGAATAAGACTAAATCATAGGACTAAGGGCAATACCAAAATAGAATCACCAGAAAAAAACTACAATTAAGCCTCAAATCAGGGTTATCCACTAGCAATTTAACCACCTACTAGAATAAAACTTCACAATCTTCAGAGGAAGATGACAATTAAATCTCTACATTTTATCACAATGTTCGGCATAGGAAAAAAATATCAATAGATAGGTGAATGGCAAACCTACAAACTCTGAACTCTTTCTAGTGTTTTTCTTTTGTATTCCAAATATATTATTTGATAATTCTAATAATACTTAAATTTATTTAATATAAATAATTTGTAATATATTATAAATTGATACAATTTTTTCCCTTTCTTAACTGGTTTACTTAGTACCATGACCTCAAGGTTCATCCATCTTATAGGATATATCAGAATTTCCTTTCTTTTTAAGACTAATATTCCCTTGTATGGATATTCCACATTTACCCATTCATTACTTGGAAAAAAATGTTGATTGACACCTAGGTTCTTTCTGCGTCTTGGCTATTGTGAGTAGTGCTGCTATAAAAACATGGGTGTGCAGATATCAAGACTTTTTCTTTTTTAAATAATTTTTTTTGGTTCAAGATTTTATTTACTTATTTGACACATGGGGAGGGAGGGAGAGAGAGACAGAGAGAGAACAAGCAGGGGGTAGGGGCAAAGGAAGAGGGAGAAAGAGGCTCCCCACTGAGCAGGGAGCCCAATGTAGGACTCTAACCCAGGACCCTGGGATCACGACCTGAGCCAAAGGCAGATGCTTAACCCACTGAGCCACCCAGGCACTGTAGACTTTCTTTTTATTTTTTGAATTCAAGTATAATTAATATACAGTGTTATATTAAATTGATAAATTTTTTAAAGATTTTATTTATTTATTTGACACAGAGAAACACAACTAGAGAGGGAACTTAAGCAGGGGGAGTGAGAGAAGGAGAAGCAGGCCTCCCATCGAGGAGGGAGCCCAATGCGGCGCTCGATCCTGGGACTCCAGGATCATGACCTGAGCCAAAGGCAGACGCTTAAAGACTGAGCCACCCAGGGGCCCCTAAACTGATAAATATTTTTAATAATTCCAGAACTACTTTAGCTGTATCATAGATTGGAAAATGTATAAATATGTTAAGGTTACTGGGGGTCAATGTTCACATGTTTCCAAAATATGTAAGTGCATAAGCTTATTTTTATATGTCCAAGTGTACATATGCATATATATGTATATACATACATAGGTCTGTTTTTGTGTATATGTATGTTATCAGTATAAGCTACATATATGTTTATATTTCCTAGCTCTGTTTGCTGAAAGGACCATGGGAAGATACCTCAATAGCAATAAGCACACCTAATATTCAAATTTTAGCTTCTAATATCAAAAGGAAGTATCACTCCTCAGAAAAAAGTGGCTGTTGATTCCATAACTGAAAAGAGACAAGATGAGCCTGGAACATACCATTATGCAAGAAAGTGAGGAAGAACACAAGAATGAATGAATGAATGAATGAGAGTCAGCCTGAAGGAGCTCCTACTGGCCAAATACAGGACAGTTTGAGCCCCAAAGTAATTAAGGACAGTAGTAAGTTTTAAATCATTGAAAAAATCTTGGAATCCACAGGTCCACAACAAAAAATAGATAAAGAGGCAAGAAACCGGAGTTCTTGCTAAAAGTAAAATGCCAAGTGGCAACTGGTAAACACAGAGGGAGTGTTAGAGTAAGAAAATCATCACTCTGGAAAAAGTAAACACTGACCCAGGCAAAATTCATTAATAGATGCTAAATCAAAGAACACATGTTGATGAGGAAAAAGATACTTGCACAGTCTGAAAGTATTCCCTCCCAGATAGCTTATTAGTAGCAGCAGTAGAAAAAAAAAATTGGACACATTTTCCAATGTAAAAAGAAAAACAAACTTTACATTGGAGAAATCAGACAAACCCTCACTGGGCAATCAAAATTAGTGTCACAAATGAGAGGTAGATGAACACTTTATGCCCAGATTTGATATGCAGAGGACACAAATGACTTAGACAGTATTTCAGCCAAGAATGTACCACCTGAATCTAATCACAAAGATGTGGCATTTCAGAGGTAAGATCTTGTGTTCCTGACCATTAATCCACTTTTAGAGTTTCTGATACAGGTTTATTTCCTACCAGTTCTTCAGCCAGTATTAAATTTATTTAATTATTTATTTTTGAAGAAGAATAAAATGATGTCATCTTCCTCTGGTGCTCAATCCCAAGCGGTTGATGAAGAAGTGTGTTGAGTTCTCTGAGCCAAACAGAAGCTGTAGCTACAAACCTGAATATTTCTTCCCTCTTGGAGAGGAATGGAGTCCCTTTAGACACAGAACAAAGGAACTTTTATATATAAACCTAGAAGAGGTTGTCCAAAGGACATTGTTCTTTCATAATAAAAGGCCAGGAGCTACTGCTGATCTCTCAGCGACAGAACACAAGATACTTAGGAAGAAGAACTCGTGAAGATGAAAGGCTAGTCAAGGAGACTGGAAAAGAATGGGGGGTGCTGTGAAAGCAAAAAGACTGGAAGCATTTTCAGAAAGTGGGGTGCTCTGGACTGTAATCACTCACAGAGAACTCAAGGGGCACAGAGATTGTGCAAAGGTCAGAGCATCTGCAGGAAGATGCAATGGTGCCAGACAAGCCTCTGTTAAGTTCCTTCACTTCCTCTTTCCAGGCAACATCATGGAGCCTCAGTATTCTCAGCTATATGGTGATAACTAGAATATCTACTTCACAGGGTTGGTGAATATAGTGCTTTCCTGTGCTCTGAAGAGAAATACTGGCTGGTAAGGTGTGTGCATCCAGGTATGAGTAGAAAATCAGTCCAGTAATGCATGATACCCAACAATTGGCCATATGGCTTTCTTTTTGGGTAAGTACTTGTTTTCTGGAAATAAAGACCACATACGAGGTGTCAACTTAGAACTAGTTACCATATTTGTTTCAACATTTTTAGTTATATATATATACACACAAAATATGTATATATTCTTTCATATACTTTAATATGCTTAAAATGTTTCAGAATTAAACATTTTAACTCAAAATTTACAAAAAAAGACAAATGGACACCTACCTCTCCTAAACTCAGCTCAGTGCTCCTCTCATGTTTCTTCCCCCATTCCTAGGGTCCCCAAAGGAGAAACTGTCCATCTCCTATTGTCAAAAAAGAACACACACAGTATACTCTACTTTCCTCCACCTCATAGCTTTTCCCTTTATTAAACAAAATATTTGGCACCTCAGTTTTAAGTACTGACAATCTATAGTTAAACTATATGAGGAATGACCCATTAGAGAACAGACACATCTGACCGACTGCTGTTGCTTACGAATGAACCACCGAGGATTTCTGGTTTCTGCTCCAACATGTAAAAAGCTTGGAAATCATCACTCTCTTACTCACATCAAGAAACAAGCTAACAAACTGAAAAACAACAGTGCTTCTTAGATTCATTAGGGAATTAAGTTCACAGGTAAAGATCTGCTCTGAAAACCAGAGACAGGTAACATAGAGAATCCTAGTATACTGGCAACAGAAACCAGTTCTGGGGCCAGTACTGCTAGAAACTTTTCAACTGTAACTGATGGTTGCTGGAGGTTTATCCTGGACCAGCCTGAGTTAAAACTCCAGGGTGCTCAGTGTTATGGGGGAGTCTCACACTTATTCATGAGTATTACTGCAAAGAGCCCCCACCAAGTTCTTACCATTAAGACTGGAGAAAATCCCCTTGGGCTTCTGGCAGGGGAGAGGGAAAAAAACTGTTCTGAAATCCACCTAGTGTTGCTCTGTTCTTGTTCTGTCCTGTATATGGGAGGCTAGCCCTCAAGAGAAACTGTTTTACTAAAGTCTTACCTGACCCGAGGAGGGACAATTAGCTAAATCCAGCTCTCTAGCCTTCAGGTCTCAAGTAAGAGGAGGGGAAAAAAAAGGCCAAGAAACTCTTCTGAAGGTCATATCCCACGTACTGTGATCCACTAAAAACCAAAAACACCCCAAAGAACAAAAAATGGAGATTTAAATCTAAATTATGGAATCATCCCTCTCCCCAGTTACTTCACTATTTATATCACCCACCAACAGGGTTTATATCTGACTTCATTTGGAAGGATTTCTGAAGGAAACCTAAAGACAAGAGAGGATAGAGGGAAATAAAAACAAGGGCATCAGAGGCAAACTGAAGTTTGAGGTTCTTCCGGAGAAAATCATATAGGCCAGAGACTTGGATCTACATAAAGGAATGAAAATGAATAAAAGAAGCCTCATTTCAAATGGAGTCAGAAAGCCCTGAAGGGGGAATTCCTACACACCAGCACTTGTACCACCTACAGACCTTAGCAAGAAAAAGGCAGTATGTCTCCAATTCCCAAGAAGAAGCAGTTTACTACCCCAGGAGGAAGAAAGATGTCCTCCTGCCCAGCAACAGCCAAACCATGAGAAGTCCCCACAACCCTGAACTCTCTTCCCTCCTCCAATGGGCTTTCATTCCAAACAATCCCTAACTTCCTCCTTTCCTCTATAAAAGCAGGCTCCTCTCCTGTTTTCTGCATTTGTCTATGGTTTGTTACAGTTGGCACACCCCACACTGCAATTCCCAAATTTGTTGGTCCACTAGCTGGCTCTTTTACTTTTAAGGCTGACAGAAATGAAAAGCATTAAAGAGGAATAAATGAAGGTAATTAAACCTTGTATCTCCTATTCTTAATTAATATAATACAAAACTCTTTATTCAAAGTAATAATAGCAACAACATATGGAGTGGCTCTAGCTTGTGGATAAGCCCACTGAATGACAGAGGACATGGGAGGAATGGTAATGCTATGCCTCAAGGAATCTGTGCAAAATTTTTTTTAGGTATAATCAGTATGCTAAAGTAAGGAAAGACAATGAAACATAAGATGCTCAATTAAAACTAGAAAGGGCAGAAAATGGAGAAGATTTTTTAAAAAGAAAATGAACAAGTACAAAGAATACAAAATAATTACAAGTATGGTGATATTAATCCTATAATGTCACTAATCATTTTAAATATAAATGGTTCAAATGTACCAATTAAAAGACTGGCAAAGAGGACAACAAAACAAGACGCAAGTATATTCTGCTTATAAAAAAGCCACTTTTAAAATATAAAGATACACATACATTAATGGTAAAGGGATGGAGAAGATATGCCAAGCTAACACTAACCCCCCTAAAGAGAGCTGAAGTAATTTCATTAAGACTCCAAGACAAAAAATTATCCAGGATAAAGAGGGGTGTAACACTGGGATAAAGTAATCAATTTCCCAGAAGCCATAGTAATACTTCATGTGTATGTGCCCCTGAGAGAGAGAGAGAGCTGACAAGTCTGAGGAAACAGATGAACCCACTCTGGATGCTGGAGACATCAGCACTCTCTCGGTAACTGACAGATCCAGCCAGCAGAGTAATGGCAGGATAAGGGAAATGAACAGCACCATTAGTCAACTGGTTCTAAATGACAGAATGCTTCACCTAACAGCAGAATGCACATTTTTTTAAAATGTTCAATTAGCCAACATATGGTACATTCTTAGTTTTCGAGGTAGTGTTCAATGTCATTAGCTGCATATCACACCCAATGTTCATCACACACACATTCTTTTTAAGCTCACACAAAATATTCGCTAGGACATACCACATTCTGGGTCATAAAACATACCTTAAGAAATTTAAAAAAATGGAAATCCTACAGAGAATGTCCCCCAGACCATGATAGGATTAAACTAGAAATCAGTAAGAGGAAGCTAGATGGAAAAAAATCGCAACATATTTGGAGATGAAACAACATACTTCTATAAATAACACAGAGGTCAAAGAGGAAATCAAAAGAAATGTAAAAATATTTGAATGAAAATACAACACACCCAAATTTGTGCAATGCAGCAAAAACAGTACTTAGAGGGAAATTTATAGCATTCAGTGTGTATATTAGAAAAGAAAGATGTAAAGTCCATAATCTGAGCTTCCAATTTAGGAAACAAGAGAAAGAACAATTTAAAATAAGGCAAGCAGAAGAACTGATAAAAATTAGAGCATAAGCAAATGAAAACAGGAAGACAATAAAGAAAAATCAATGAAATAAAAACCTAGCTCTTTAAAATACTCCTGGTAAACCTCCAACTGGGCTAACCTGGAAAGAAAGGAAAGAAAGGAAAGAAAGGAAAGAAAGGAAAGAAAGGAAAGAAAGGAAAGAAAGGAAGGAAAGGAAGGAAAGGAAGGAAAGGAAAGGAAAGGAAAGGAAAGGAAAGGAAAGGAAGAAAGAAAGAAAGAGAAAGAAAGAGAAAGAGAGAAAGAAAGAAAGAAAGAAAGAAAGAAAGAAAGAGAAAGAAAGAGAAAGAAAGAAAGAAAGAAGACACAAATCATAGGAATAACTTGTTTTATTATGCTCTGCCTTATCTAGCACTTTCTAGATACCGCATTTTTTAGAAATTGGAAGGTCTGTGACAACCCCATGTGAAGTAAGTCTATTGGTGCCATTTTCCAACAGCATTTGTTCACTTTGTGACTGTCACATTTTGGTGATGCTCAAAATTATTCAAACTTTCTCATTATTATTATATTTGTAATGGTGATCTGTGACCAATGATCTTTGATGTTACTACTATAATTGTTCTGGGGTGCCCTGAACCTCACTCAAATAAGATGGCAAACTTAATAAATGTTGTGCTCTAACTGGTCTAGGAACCAAAAGCTCCGCTGTCTCACTTCCTCTCCTCAGGCTTCCCTATATCTTGAGACACCTAATATTGAAATTAGGCTATAGGAAATAACCCTATAATGGCCTTTAAGTTTTCGAGTAAAAAGATTAATACATCTCTCACTTTAAATCAAAAACTAAATGTGATTAGGTTTAGTGAGGAAGGCATGTCAAAAGTCAAGATAGGCTGAAAGTGAGGCCCTCTTGCACCAAAACAGTTACCTGAGCGGCGAATGCAAAGGAAAGGTTCTTGAAAGAAATTAAAAGTGCCACTCCAGGGCGCCTGGGTGGCTCAGTGGGTTAAAGCCTCTGCCTTTGGCTCAGGTCATGATCTCAGGGTCCTGGGATCGAGGCCCGCATCGGGCTCTCTGCTCAGCAGGGAACCTGCTTCCTCCTCTCTCTCTGCCTGCCTCTCTGCCTAGTGATCTCTCTGTCAAATAAATAAATAAAATCTTAAAGAAAAAAAAAAAGGTGCCACTCCAGTGAACACACAAATGATAAGAAAACAAAACAAAACAAACAAAAAAGGAAAGCAAAACAATCTGATTGCTGATACGGAGGCAGTTTTTGTGGCCTGGATAGAAGATCAAACTAGGCACAACACTCTCCTAAGCAAGGATCCAATCCAGAGCAAGGCCCTAATTCTCCCCAAGCCCTTGAAGGCTGAGAGGTGAGGAAGCCGCAGAAGAAAAGTTTGAAGCTAGCATGGGCTGGTTCATAAAGTTCAAGCAAAGAAGCTGTTTCCATAACTTAAAAGTACACAGTGATATGGAAATACAAGTGCTGATATAGAAGCTGAGCAAGTTATCCAGAAGATCTGGCAGATCATTCATGAAAGTGGCTATGCTAAACAAGAAATTTTCAGTGTAGACAAAGTAGCCTAGTATTAGAAGAAAGACGCCATTTAGGACTTTCAGGATCTTCATAGCTAAAATGGAGATGTCAATCCCTGGCTTCAAAACTTCAAAGGACAGGCTGACTCTCTTGTGAGGGGATAATGTGACTGGTAACTACTTTGAAGCCAATGCTCATTTATCATTCCCCAATCCTAAGGCCCTTAAGACTTATGCTAAGTCAACTCTGCTTGTGTTCTGTAAATGCAACAACAAAGCCTGGATGACAGCACATCTACTTACACTATGGTTTACTGAATATTTCAAGCCTACTGTTGAGATCTACTGCTCAGAGAAAAAGGTTTCTTTCAAAATATTACTGTTCATCGACAAGGCATCTGGTTTCCCAGGAGCTCTGATAAGGAGGTACCATGAGATTAATGATGTTTTCCTGCCTGCTAGCCCAACGACCATTCTGCAGCCCATGGATCAAGGAGTCATTTCAACTTTCAAGTCTTACCATTTAAGAAATATATTTCATAAGGTTATTGTTGCCATAAACAGTGATTTCTTTAATGGATCTAAATTGAAAGCTTTCTGGAAAGGATTCACCCTCTTAGATACCATTACGAACATTTGTGATTCATGGGAAAAGGTTAAAATACCATTACCAGGAGTTTGGAAGAAGTTGATTCCAACTCTCATGAATGGTTTCTTGAGATGAATTTACTCCTGGTGAAGATGTTGTGAAACTGACAACAAAGGATTTAGAATATTACATAAACTAAGTTAACAAAGGAGCAGCAGGGATTGAAGGATTGACTCAATTTTGAAAGAAGTTCTAGTGTGGGCAAAATGCTATCAAACACTACACACCAGAGAGAAATCACTGGTGAAAGAGTTAACTGATGTGGCAAGCTTCATGGTCTTATTTTAAGAACTCACCACAGCCACCCCAACTGTCAGCAGCCACCCCCATGGTGGGGGTCACAAGCCATCAACAAACATCGAGGCAAAACCCTCCTCTAGCAAAAAGATTACAACTCACTGAAAGCTCACATGATGATTAGCACTTTTTTAAGCAATACTTTTAAATGAAGGTATGTACATTGGTTTTTTTAGACATTATGCTATATTGTACACTTAACAGACCACAGTACAGGGTAAACATAACTTTTATATGCACTGGGAAACCAAAAAATTTCTTTGGCTTTATTGCTGTGGTCTAGAACCAAACCTACAACAAACCTGTACTAATACCAAAAATGAAAGAGCGGCCATCACTTCTGATCTCCTGGACATTAAAAGAATATACAGACTCTATGCCACAAATTTGATTAACTTAGATAAAACAGACCAATGCTTTAAAAGACACAATCTACCAAAACTGACGCAAGAAATACATAACCTGAATAGGCCTATATCTAATAAAGGAATTGACTCAACAATTAACAATCATCCAAACACAGAAAGCAACAGGCCCAGATGGTTTCACTGGTGCATTCAACCAAATATTAACTATTTAGAGAAATGATACCAGTTCTTTACAATCTGTTCCAGGAAAACAGAAGCAAAGGGAACACTTTCTAACTTATTCTATGAGGCCACCATTAACCTAATACCAAAACCAGATAAGGATATAGCAAGAAAGCAGTGCCTGGGTAGTTCAGTTGGTTAAGCATCTGACTTCAGTTCAAGTTATGATCTCAGGGTCCTGGGATTGAGCCCCATGCCAGGCTTCACACTCAGTGGGGAGTCTGCTTGTCTTTCTTCCCCCCCTCCCCGCCAGCTCATGCTCCCTCTCCCAAATGAATAAATAAAATCTTAAAAAAAAGATACAGCAAGAAAGAAAAACTATGAACCAGAGATGCAAAAATCCCCAACAAGGTATTAGCAAACCTTTCCAATAATGTATGAAAAGAATTATACACCATGACCAGTGGAATTTATTCTATGTATGCAAGACTGGTTCAACATTCAAAAGTTAATCAAGGCAATTCATCACATCAACAAGCTAAGGAAGAAAAGAAAAATCATGTGATCCTATCACTGACCTTATACTTTTCACAAAAATTAAACTTAAAATTGATCATAGACTTAATTGCAAAATGAAAAACTATAAAACTCTAAGAACCTCAGAGAAAAATCTACATGACCTTGATTTAGCAATAAGTTTTTAGAGACAATATCAAAAGCATGATCCATAAAAAAACAAACAAAACAGCAACTGGTAAGTTGGACTTCATTAAAATTAAAAACCAGTCTGTGGGGTGCCTGGGTGGCTCAGTCGTTAAGCGTCTGCCTTCGGCTCAGGTCATGATCCCAGAGTCCCGGGTTAGAGCCCCACATTGGGCTCGCTGCTCGGGGGGAAGCCTGCTTGTCCCTTTCTCACTCCCCCTGCTTGTGTTCCTTCTCTAGCTGTGTTTCTCTGTCAAATAAATAAATAAAATCTTAAAAAAACAAACAAACAACAACAACAACCCAGATCTAACTCTTGATTTCAGCTCAGGTCATGATCTCAGGATTATGAGACTGAGCCCCATGTGGTACTCTGTGCTGAGCATGGAGCCTGCTGAAGATTCTGTCTTCTCTGTCCTTCTCTAAAATTAAAAACTGTCTCTGTCAAATAAATAAAATCTTTAAAAAAAAAAAAAAAAAAAAGGGACGCCTGGGTGGCTCAGTTGGTTAAGCCACTGCCTTCGGCTCAGGTCATGATCCTGGAGTCCTGGGATCGAGTCCCACATCGGGCTCCCTGCTCGGCGGGAAGCCTGCTTCTCCCGCTCTCACTCCCCCTGCTTGTGTTCCCTCTCTGGCTGTGTTTCTCTCTGTCAAATAAATAAAATCTTAAAAAAAAAAAAATTAAAAACTGGTCTTTAAAGACACTCTTTAAATAATGGGAAGACAAGTCAGACTGGGAGAAAACATCTGCATGCATTTATTTGATAAAGAACTTGTATTCAAAATATAAAGAACCATTAAAAAAAGAAGACAAACTTGATTAAAATATAAACAAAGATCTAGACAGACATCTTACCAAAGAAGATATACAGATGATAAATAAGAATGTGAAAAGATGCTTCACATCATATTAGGACATTGCAAATTAAAACAAGACACCACTACACACCTATCAGAGTGTTAAAATCCAGAAAACTGACAACACCAAATGCTGAGAATGTGGAGCAACAGGAACTCTAATTCATTACTGACAGCAATGTAGAACGGCACAGCCACTTTGCAGGACAGTGTGGCAGTGTCTTAAACAAAGGTAGACAGTCTTACCATTCAATCCAGTAATTGTGCTTCTAGGTATTTATCCAAATGACTTGAAATCTTTTGTCCACATAAAAACCAGTATACACATGTTAATAGCAGCTTTTTCATAGTGCCAAAACTTGGAACCAACCAAGATGAATGGATAAACTGTAGTGCATGTGTACAACGGAGTATTATTTGGGGATAAAAAAGAAACAAGCTATTAAGTCACAAAAAGACATGGAGCAAGCTTAAATGGGTACTGCTTATGAAAGTGAACGTGAAAGAAGCCAGTTTGAAAAGACTTTGTACTATAAAATCTCAAATTAATGACATTCTGGAAACGGCAAAACTACACAGACAATAAAAAGATCAGTGCTTGTCAAGGAGGGTGTGGGGGGGGGCATGGATACCGTAATGGTAGACATATGTCATTAAACATTTGCCAAAACTCATGTTAACACAAACAGTGAACCTTCTACGGACTTCAGTTGATAATGATGTATTGATATTAGTTCATCACTGAGAGGGGGAGAGAGGAGTCTGTAGAAAGGCCGGGTAAGATCTGCTCAATTTTCTATAGACCTAAAACTGCTCTAAAAAAAAAAAAAAGAAATTTATCAAAAATAAGATAACACAAAACACCAGAACAGCCACCTAGAACTAGCAGTAATTAGGAACTAGTACCCTGTTCAGAGGCAAACACAGGCAGTGCCTGAATATTTCTGGAAGTTACTCATGGACAGGAACTCCATCTTCTGATTCCTAGTCACCTATGTGATGCCAGTGCCTGCCTGACACATAATAGTCTTTAAAAGTCTGATCAATAAATAAGTACATTGAACAAACAAATGAATGAAAGGTAACTGTAGTGAAAGAAAATATAAAGAAGTACAGTGAGGGCAGGGAAAGAAAACTCTGGCAAGTCTGACCCATCATAAGGTGGTATCCGTAGTATTTGAATTTATTGCTGTACACATAGGTGTTACAGAAATTCCTACAGAAGAATGATTTCTACTGAACCTTTATACCTGGTCCCCAATCTGCCCTCTCCCTCTCCACACCCCACAACTGGGTTTAGGTGGAGAGGCTGCTGTTGTGGCAGCAGAGACCCTGGCTGCATCTGGAGTGTGAGCGCCTGGCATACATTTCCAGGACCCTAAGTCCTGGAAGAACAAGCTATCTCCAGCACGGCTGGCACCCACAAAGATGGGTTTCCATCCTTAGATCCTCCAGGAGCAAATTCCTAGCATCTTTTGTTTTCTATCATTGAGGTTTAGTAACACCGAGGTCTGGTCACGAGAGTCCTGAGCTATAAACAAGCCATTAAGGCAATGCGCAAACCCCCCCCCCCAAAAAAAAAACCACACACACACAAAACAAGGCACATTTTTGTTTATAAAATTTTCATTCTGCCAAACAAGAAACTACAATACCAGACTATGTGGATTCAGTGCTGGACACCTGGCAACCCAGGTTGTGAGGATTAAGTGTCCTAAAGAGGGAAAAGTGCCAAGAGCAAGACACATGCTACAGCGTCAACTTCCTTCCAGCTTCCTGATTTTTGGTAAAAAGTGAGAAAGGAAAGATAATGCAGAAAAGGGGGAAGCTGGTATAAACCACTTACTTTGGAAGTTTGGCATAAAAGAAAAGTGAAATATGAAGGTAGCTAGAGCCACACTAAACAATTTCTTTTTTATGAAAGTGGATAATTTATAATAAGGTTTGAAGGAAGAATAAATGGAAACCAATAAACCCTGTATGGCATATGAATTCTTAATTTATAAATAAAAATGCTTTAAAAAGAAAATATTACTGTTATCCTTGCACAAGGATTTAAAATCTCAATGGGAACTATCATTAGAAAACATTCGAGGGGGGCACATGGGTGGCTCAGTCAGTTAAGCGTCTATCTTCAGCTCAGTGATGATGCCAGGGTCCTAGGACTGAGCCTTGTATCAGGCTCCCTGCTCAGTGGGGAGTCTGCTTCCCCCTGTCCCTATACCCCTCCCTCCATCTCATGCTCTCTTTGTCCCTCTCAAATAAATAATCTTTAAAATAAAAAAATTTAAAAAAGAAAACACTCTAGATATTTTCAACTTAAGTCTTTCAGTGAGGCAGAGAACAAATGCACACCTATTATCAGAAATCTAGTCGTCAACATCTAAGGTAAGATGTAGGAGAGATGTCCTCTCTGAAAATTATAACCAAGCATTATGTAAAGGTACAGGAAGATTCAGAGCTTAGGTGCTAATTCTGTTATTAGGATTGATAAACTGATTCAGGAAGCAAATTAAATGTTTATTACCCACTTCATTTTTTATTCGCAATTAAACTAATTTAGCCCACCTGCTGTACTACTCTTATTTTAGGTAAAAGGCTGACATTAATTTATTCAAGCTTATCAATTACATAACATAAAGAAATACTTTATCAATTCTGCATCTATATACAAATTATAAGCAATTGTTTTTCTTTACATGTGAATGTAAAGAAACAGCATCAGAAGATTAAAAGTTTCCTACAAGCTAATATATTGAGGTGAGTTAACATTAATTATCCATCTTCCTTTTTCATCAATTAGTAGATTAAGGCTAAAATACAACCATTTTGAAACTAACAGAAATGAAAACAGGTGTATTATCAATAATGAATGAAATTGACAACTAGTTATTCCATATGGTATTTCTAATTAACTACATTTTCATGCAAGCCTAAAAAAATGCTACATCTGAAGTTTTTTAAAGTTCTTAAAAATACTGAAACAGGGGGACATGTGAAATGTCCAACTTGATTTCAGCTTAGGTCATGATCTCAGGGTTTTGAGATCGAACCCTTGCTTAAGATTCTCTCTTTCCAGGGCGCCTGGGTGGCTCAGTTGGTTAAGCGACTGCCTTCGGCTCAGGTCATGATCCCGGAGAACGGGGATCAAGCCCCACATCAGGCTCCCTGCTCGGCGGGAAGCCTGCTTCTCTCTCTCTCACTCCCCCTGCTTGTGTTCCCTCTCTCACTGTGTTTCTCTCTGTCAAATAAATAAATAAAATCTTAAAAAAAAAAAAAAAAGATTCCTTCTCCCTCTGCCCCCCTCTAAAAAAATAAAATTAAAAAAATAAAAAATTGAAACAGGACCCCAAAATACAAAGAGAGGAAAACACACAGGTAAAGAAGGCACTAAGACTACTTCAATTCAGAATTACTGAGTAAAACCATCTTAAAAATTTTAACTAGGGACGCCTGGGTGGCTGTCGGGTAAGTGCCTGCCTTTGGCTCAGGTCATGATCCCAGTGTGCTGGGATGGAGTCCTTCATCAGACTCCTTGCTCAGCGGGGAACCTGCTTCTCCCTCTGCCTGCAGCTCCCCATGCTTGTACATACTGACAAATAAATAAAATCTTAAAAAAAATTTTTTTAAGTGAAGGGGTGCCTGGGTGGCTCAGTTGGTTAAGTGTCCAACTCTTGATTTTGACTCAGGTCTTGATCTCAGGATTGTGAGTTCACGCCCTGTGACAGAGCCTACTTTAAAAAAAAAATTAAGTGAAGAATTTCTTTCAAAAGAATTGCGGGTTTTGATTGTTTTGCTTTAAGCAACCAATTCTAATTGAACAAATTTAAAAAAGGAATAAAAAAGGCTACTGCTCCCGACTCTCAGATGAAAAGCCATTTATTCCTTTGATCTAAAACCACATACCCTACGTAGATGTTGGGTAGTTTTATAATGATGTGAATTTAAGGTAGATTTCACAAAATACAAAATCATTTTATTATATCTCTTATTCTACAACTGAAACACAGAAAAGAGACTAACTGTGCTTTGCAGTTCAAATGTTGTCCTCATCTTCTACCTTATAAGGGAAGAGGACAGACAAGAGCATGCAGTTGTAAGATCCTCAGAGGGAGAAGTAGTTTTGCAGGAACTGATGGAGTCCTTCCCTTGTGCCAAGTGTTGTGCTAACTGCCTTACCGAGACAGCCTTATTTAGTCCTCACACCCCAAAAGGGAATACTGCTGTTACCCACATTGTACAGAGGGGGGAACTGAGGCAGTAAGAGGTTAGATGATTTTCTCAAATTTACGTGAGAACTAAAAGGTGGTAGAGCTGGAATTTGAACTTAGGTCTAACTCAAGCCTGTGCTCTTAACTACTCTGCATCCTCAATCAAATACACAATGAGAAACAATATAGAAGAGAAATTACGTTTTCTCTACTGGGTAACCAAGGATGGAATGATGCCTATTGTATGTGAATTACAGGGAAAGGAAAGTCTACTCAACATCAGCCAGGACACTTTAATTACTAGTGCTGCCAGAAAATGGAACAGGCTACCTCTGAAGGTTGGGAAGTACCAGTGGGTGGGGGGGGGAGCCTGGTTGCTTAAAGCCATTTCAGCTCAGAGTGTTTATGTCATGCAAGAAGTAAAACCAAAATGGTGAGACTGATTCTGCAAGGTTACCCAACACCTATCAAGGTCCCAACACACACATGGGACCTAACTCCCAAACAGGGTGGTCAATGGCTGCCTGCTCCATGCACATGAACTCTGGAACAAACTAAAAAATGTTTTAGGAAGGGAGCTTGGGAGGCACAAAAATATGATTATCCATTACAATTAGCATCTGTAAAATGGACACATAAATAAACAGCCCCTCACAGGACTTGGGGAGACTCAAACAAGAAGACAGAAGGGAAGCACCTGACATGCTATGATCTTCCGTAATTGCTGGTTTCCAACTGACAGAAGCTACAGGGCATAGAGTGTTAAGTATCAACGTCCTCAGGCAAGCGAAACAGGGCCCGACTTTGTTCACAGGGATATAGAACTACATGTTCTCACAATGAACTCCGGACTAACATTTCCAGCAGCTATCCTGACATTTCCACTTGGTCTAATAGGTATCCCAAACCCATTTATTTATTTACTTTTTAAAGAATACATATTCTGCAGACGCTTAACCACTGAGCCACCCAGGCACTCCCCAAACCCATCTAAAATTTTTTTAAAGATTTTAGTTATTTATTTTACACAAAGAGATCACAAGTAGGCAGAGAGGCAGGCAGAGAGAGAGGAGGAAACAGGCTCCCTAGCTAAGCAGAGAGCCCCACGCGGGCCTCAATCCCAGGACCCTGGAATGATAACCTGAGCTGAAGGCAGAGGCTTTACCCAGTGAACCACCAGGCGCCCCCAAACCCATTTGAAAGCAAACCCTGACCCCACACCACCACACCTCATTCTCCAAACTTGACACCCAGCGCACAGCAAACCACACTGTCTCCACCTTCAATCCCAGTCCAAGCCACCACTCTTTCTCACCTGTACTGTATAACAGCCTCCCAACTGGTCTCCCTGTTTCCATCCTCCTACACTCTACTCTTGCACAGAAGCCAGCAAGAAGCCTTTAAAATATAAGTCAAACCAAGTCATGCTTAAGTTCAAAACATTCAGAGGCTCTCCACCCTCAAGTCAGATTAAAAGGCAACATTCTTACTAACACCCACAAGGCCCTACCTGACCTGGCCCTGCCCTTGCACCTGCTATACCTACAGACTCGTCCCTGCCCCCTCTATCCTTAACTGCATTCCAACCAGACTGGCTTCCAAACCATGACCCAACTTTCCAAGGCCTCAGGAACTTTACACTTGCTGATCTCTGCTGGAATGGTCTCCCCAGACATCTGGCTGTGAAGTTCCCTCCCTACTGCATGTCCCTGACCACTCTCCCTAAACCAGCCCCATCCACCCCTTTCCTCCATCACTCAAGCACCTTAGCTTGTTACTACCTGGTATATTAGCTCTGTTCATTTGCCACCCACTAGAATGTAAGTTCCCAGGCAGCAGGGACTTCTATATTGTCTTCCTAGTGTCTACAACAACACCTACCAGATAGTAGATGCTCATTTATATTGTGATTTAAAGGAGGGAAGAAAAACTACCATAATCCCTTAATCACCGAGTATCTGGTTTTATATGCTTTTCAAATGACTCCTTCTCCCCCTCCCGCCCCAGTTAAGGGCCAATTGTTCACAAAAGCAAAGAAGAAACAAACCTTGTACTCATCCTGATATAGTTAATGCTCACCCTCCGAATCCCAGCACATGGTCTCCATCTTGGTAATGTAAAGTAGTAAAATGTAGATAGCCATCAAAAACAGTAAGTAAATCGATTACTTGTTAATTCAAAGAAATAGAAGTAGAGTGCTAAATTTAAAAAAGTGGTGCACAGGGGCGCCTGGGTGGCTCAGTTGGTTAAGTGGCTGCCTTCAGCTCAGGTCATGATCCCAGGGTTCTGGGATCAAGTTCTGCATCAGGCTTCCTGCTCCCTTGCTTCTCCCTCTCCCTCTCCCTCTGCCTACTTGTGCTCTCTCTGTCAAATAAATAAAAATATTTTTAAAAAAATTGTAAAAAGTGGTGCACAAAATATGTAAAAACAGACATTTGAAAACAATAAAAGTAGAAAATGTGTTTATCAGGTTCATTTTCCAGTAAAGGTATTAATTTTTTAAAATTTTTTTTAGATTTATTTAACACAGAGAGAGAGATCACAAGTAGGCAGAGAGGTAGGCAGAGAGAAGAGAAAGCAGGCTCCCTGCTAAGCAGGGAGCCAGATGCGGGCCTCGAATCCAGGGCCCTGAGATCATGACCTGAGCCGAAGGCAGGCTTAACCCACTGAGCCACCCCGGTGCCTGGTATAAGTTTTTTATAAGTATATTTTAATACTCATTGCAAAATGAAAGTACAGTTCTAAACTTCTTTGAGGACTCATAAGTTATTTAAAATATTAATATGAAATGGGAAGTTAGGCAGGTTGAGTAGAAAAGAGATTAAAATACTTAAATCATATACACGTGCACAGACGCAGAGAAGAGAGACCTTAGTCACAGATTTCCACTGTTACACAAACGGGAGCTGACCACCAGGCATGGTTGAGTTACAAATGCTTGAGTCACACCGGTGTCAGTGTCACTGCATTCAAGAGTCACAGGAACAGACTTATTCTGGACTCTTACAAGTCCAGTTCTTAGTAGTGAAGGGCTTACCATTCAATTTGCTCTGTAGTCACCTTTTAATTTTGTTTTTGAACCCATGCTCCTAAGACATCAGTCAGCTTTTAATTACTCAAAATCTTTTAGTCTTAATAATCCTAATTTTTATTTCAATTTGAAATGAGACGTACTAACACAATTTGTAGCCTAGCACTCAAACTAACAAGGACTCAATTTTAATCTATCCCTATTACACCCACAATCCCCATTAGTCCTAAATTCCAGGAGAAAAACTGAAATGCACCATCCCCTGCCCCAAACTGTTCCCTCCATCGACCATCACCCTTTCTACCTCCAATGCTTACCATCAGGAAGTTACAGCATCCCTAACACTCGGGGTCCCCTCCACCTTCTTCACCCCAACTCGGGTGTAAGCACCTTCTTCCTGTGAAATTCTACAGCCTATTTATCTTTCACTCTAGCACTCAGTCCTGTATTATAGGTATGTATGTATGTATTTTCATAATGTCCTTTACTATGTTGTAGATATCTTGAAAGTGGAACCAAGTTTATGAACAGTGTAAATGATAGCAACACTTTTGAGAGCCTACCGAAACCTGGTTCATGGAATTAGAATGGAAGAAGCCCAAAACCCTTATCTCATTTGCTCATTTAGTCAATCAAGAAATCATTCTAAGCTCATCCTAGAGTATATCCACTTCTCACATTCCTTGCCTCACCAGCCTCCCCCCGTCCAGCAGACACTGCTGAATGGTGGTCAGGACACTTCCCCCAGCATCAGAATCCTTCTGGAGACACTGTTTGAAGCATGACGGTCACAGCTCCTTTTTGGTTTTACAGACGGGCATGTCCCAGGGTTATTTTCTATACTGAATCAAATTCTGGCTTCCAGTTTCTTCTTTCCATTGGATTTAAGGAACAAGGCACAGGGGATCTAAATCCTTCTGTCATGTGCCCAGTCTTCCAGATTTCAGACTACACAATTTGTTCCTTACACAGACACCCAACTTCTGTGAGGTCCTCTTTAAGGACTCCAAAATCACAAATTCAGACTTATGTACAGGGTTTTAAAAGCTGTGCTGCATCTGTGCACCCTGGGGAAGCTCTCCATTCTCCACAGAATCAACAGACCCTCAGCGTCACCCTTAACTAGTTGTGTGAAGTCTGACAAGTTATTTAAGCTAAGATTCTGTTTTCTTGTCCATAAAACAGAAATAATATCCCACCTCAGAGGGCCATTGGGAGAATTAAATCAGACTTCAGAATTCTGAACTTCCGTGACCACCAACAAAATTCATTTACTGTACTATTCATACTGGGTCAGGGCCAAAGAAAACTCTTCCCAGGTTATGGCGAGGTTAAGAGCTAGTACATGCGAGACATGCTGTACAGCACAGAGTAGACAGTCTCAAAAATTTCTGACCAACTGGGGTCCTAATTCAGGTTTGCATATTTCTGCTGGAAAGTTGAGGAGAATAGGTCATAATTAGATGTTCACGGCACTACTGCTGGGCTACCTGCATTTTCAAGAGGACTTAGAAGCACGTGTAAACTGGCCTCTTGAATTAATACAATGTCTACTATATTGTTTATAGTATGAATAATTAGAATACCCTATACTGGTAACTTCTCCGAAACAGCATATTTTTTTTTCTTGAGATTTATTTATTTGAGGGAGAGAGAGCGAGCACGCGTGTGTGCGTGACAGCGAGCACTTGAGTGGGGGGGGGGGTAGAAAGGAGAGGGAGGATCTCAAGCAGACTCTGCCAAGCATGGAGCCTGATGTGGGGTTCGATCTCACTGCCCTGAGATCATGACCAGAGTCAAAATCAGGAGTTGGATGTTTAACCTTTTCTGTTTTTTGTATGTCTGTATGGTAGAATATGCATAACACAAATTTATCAGTGGCAACATTTCAAAAGCATTCCACCCCTTGAAAAGGAGAGGCTGTACCCATAAGCAGCCATTCCTCATTCATCTCTCCCACAGCCTACAGTAACCCTCAATCCGCCTTTTCTCTCATGGATTTGCTGACTCTGGAAATTTCATATAAATGAAATCATGTGAGATGTGGCCCTAGCTGGCTTTTTCACTTAGCATGTTTTCAGGGTTCACTATACTGTAGCATGTATCAGTACTTCATTCTTTTCAATGACTACCTAATATTCCATTATAAGGATATACTACATTTAGTTTATCCATTCATCAGCTGCTGGGCATTTGGGTTGTTTCTACCTTTAGGCTATTGCAAACAGTGCTGCTTAAGATTCTGTGCAGGCTTCTTCCATTTTTCTTTAGATATCTAAGAAATTGAATTGCCGGCTCACCCAGTAATTCGATGTTAAAATTCTGGGGAACTGGAATGCTCTTTTCCACCATCGGTGCTTCATTTTACATTCCCAACAGCAACATACAAGGGTTCAAATTTCTCTAAATTTTTGCCAACACTTGTTACTATCTTTTAAATTACAGCCAAACTGTTGGGCATGAAGTGGTATGTCCTTGTGGTTATGATACACATTTCCCTAATAGCTAATGATGTTGATTATCTTTTCATGTGCTTGTTGGCATCCTTACTTTTAATAACTTTGTTAAGTCCTTTGGAACAAGAAAGAGTAACCAAGGAAATACATTTCTTCCCAAGGGGCTAAAAATCAAAAGGTCAGAACCCTATTTGTACTAACGAAGAACCTACCCAAAACCCCACACCATGGCTGTCACTTTCCACCCTGGCATCACAGTCTCCTTGGGCATATGTGTCTGGCAGTGTTAAGCCAAGCACCTCTCCCATTATGATTTTAACTACATCTATCTTTGGCATATCCTTCTCCTTCTATTTACTTACCTTCCTTCCTCAACCTGTCACAGGGGCCACACCCTTTTTGCTGTTTCCTGTGCATCTGACCAGAGCCACTTTTTCTTGGCATGCTCTAAAGTCCCTTCCCCTCCTCTATTTGTGTATTAGAACTTAGTTTGTTGCTGACACATAACTTCAGGCCCAGCACAGTGCCATGAACACAGTAAGACATCTTCTAGCATTTGTAAGAGGATGTCAATAGCTCCCATCAACAATGTTGGTGGTGGTAGGTGAAGCAGAGCCCCCTGGGTTTTCTAAGCCACCGCCCCTCACCATGACCTGTGCAGTTGTTGAGGCCACCTGACCAGCTGTTCTTGGGCTATGGCTGAGAGTGAGAAAACAGGGACTTCTATACTCTTTTCCATCTTGTGTTGACAGCATACACGGTTATCTTTCAAGAAGATGACCAATTTGAATAATTGTGAAAATTGGATTTAAACAAGGTTTCTCTTCACATACTTCAAAATTCAAAAATTTACAAGAATGGGTAAGTAAAATAAAGTTATGAAAAACAGGCAACGACGTTTGAGATTTATATTCAGGATGTGCTCACTATTCAATCAGGAAGCATTAAATGTTAAACTGACTAATCTTGATTTGACAACCTAGCTTTTATATCTCTAGTTTTTACTAATTATAGTACCTCATTTGCATATATAGTTACCTCAAAGCTAAGAAAAAGAATGCTTTTCTTATAATTTTGTAAAGAAGTACAATTTATAATACAGAAACTCTTAAAGTTTTAGGAATTTATACAGAAACCAATATTCCTATGATATGGGAACTTACATGGTAGGTGTGTACTGACATTTTATATATTATTTATAAATTATGAGACTATTTTTCGCTATAATTACTATAGCTACGATCTTTCTGGCTCCCAAAGGAACAAAGGTGTGTTCAATGAGCATTTGCTACTTGAAAACTGAAATGAAAAAAGCCACTTTGCAAAGTCCAAAGGCAAATGTCACACGTACAATTCCAGGACAATCTTTTTCCAAATCCCAAACTAAAATTAAACAATAAAAACAACAGTCATGTTATAAATGCTCTGAAGTACAAAACAGAAAATCCTAATAGCTGATGAAAACACAAAAAGCAAACTTATACATGTTGAATCTGGTTTCAGACTATATGATGCTTCACTATTTAACACAACCTTTTATCTGCCAAACTATAATGAGCAGGATGGGATAATCTTGCCTGTCATAAAACAGAGCAAGTCAGAAAAAGTACACCCTTTTTGATATGTAGAAAATTAAATCACATAGCTGGCAGACTGCCTAGGACCCAGTTAACTAGCCATTAACCAACTGGGTGACCTTGGCAAGTTACTCACTCTCTTTGAACCCCAGTGTCCTCATCTGTAAAACGGAAATAATTATACTAGTACACACTGCGGAGGGCTATCATGAGTGTATGAAAGTCAGTAATTTGTAAGGTGCTTAGAACAGCACTTGGCATATAGCAGGTACTATGTTAAGCAAATAAATTCTCTATTGATTGTTCCCTATTTTTGTGGGAAGGATTTTAATCTCTTTGAAGTGAACCTAACCTGAAACTAAAAGATGAGGGATTTTGGTCAATAATAACTGCTCCAGGGGCTCCTGGGCAGCTCAGCTGGTTAAGTGTCTGACTCTTGGTTTCCACTCAGGTCATGATCTCAGGATTGTGGGATCAAGGCCCACATATGACCCCCTACTCAGCTGGGAATCTGCTTCCCCGTCCCTCTCCCTCTGCCCCTGCCTCCTCTCTAAAAGATAGAAATTAAAACAAACAAAAAACAACTGCTTTGGCTCAATTAGCTCTCTCACCAATTCTGGTATGAATTCTTTTACTTTCTCTAGACCTGAGAAATACACTTGTAACTTGTAATATTTTTGTAAATTCATAACATTTCTTTAAAAATATTTCAGTTACTTTTTTCTGTTATTTTTAAGACCCAAGACTGATTTTGATATCAACAAAAGTATAGCAATGTATTTCTTAAAATTGCATGGCCTAAAAAAAATAAAAATATAAATTGCATGACCTATAAGCATTCTATCAATAACAAAAGAAAATCTGTGCTTTTGTAGGTTTCTTGGTGATGAGATAAACTGGGCACAAAACAGATGATTTTAAGAAACTGCGCCAAACAAATTAATAAATGATTCAAAATAATGCAATAGCTAACTAAAAAGGAACAAAATTACAGTCCAAATTTATGTAATGTTGAGCTGTAAGAACCTGAAAGCAAATCTGTAAACTCCCCAAAGTCTTCCGTTATTTCTTGAGAAATAAATGAGGGTGAGATTTTTCCATGCTTTAAAAATGAAAAAACACTTTCAAACATTTTGCCAAAACATTTTCCTCTGACCATTTTTGTTTTCCCTTTCTACTTTTTTCAATATTTCCTAAGTTTTTAAAATAAACAGTTTGATTTAGGGACAAAACTGGAACTTGTATGCACATTTCAGTTTCGTCTCAAATGAGTACTGTTCCTGAGAAGAACTGTGTACACGTGATAAAAGATTTCTGTGTGCACTACAAAGCTCACAGTGAATTCTTCACGTGACTTATGGCTTAACAAACATAGTGTATTAAAATATTTTACCTCCCAATCCTGACTACAGAGCCTGGTTTCTGGCACTTTGTTTGTTCCTCCCAATGAGGCAGAAGGTTTGTGCTCTTGAGTAAGTATGTATGGTCGAGGTTGCTGATTTATGTTAAGCCCCAGCACTTCTCAGGTAGTAAGGAACTGCTTTTTCTTTGGAGAAAGGTCTATAAAAGGCCAGGTTGTAAGGAGTCAGGCCTTGTGGGACAAACTGCTGCAACCACTCAATTCTGCCACAGTAGCCGGAAAGCAGCCACAAAGGACATGTGAGAAAGTGGGTGTGGTCAGCTTCCAATAAAACTGTATCTACAAACAGGTGATGGCCAGCCCTCTAGCTGTGAGCAGTTTGCTCACCTCTGCAGTTAAGGTACAACTAATAAAAGGTGATGCTTTAGCAAAATGAATTTGAAAGAGACTTCAAAATATATGCTAATTCTTATTGTAATCTTCAAGTGATTTAGAGCATTTAACATAAAAATGACTAAAATTTGCTATTTCTCTTGAATCATCAATATTTTACTTTCAATTGCGGTTGAAAAAAAGCAATGATAGATTTTTGAGTATTCTCTACGACAGGAGACCAGACTATTCGTAAAGAGCCTTTCATTTTTAAAAGAAAATGACCAGAATAGGACTTTTTTGAGGGGAAGGATATATATCTGGCAGATTTACAGAAAATTAAGAACTGCTATTATTTCTCAAGTTTCAGTCAGAATAATTTACAAATTTTGGGCATTTACATTAAAACATTTTCCATAAAGTTTGAGTCCCTTCACCCTGCAAAACTTGCAGAATACCTTTGTCATATGGATAAAACAGAAAATAAAGAGGCGTTTTTTTCTACTGCTTTGTAAATTCTAAATATTTTACAAGAATTTTATCAGATGGTAAGTCATATTACATCAGTTATTTTTATTTTCTAAGACATAAACAATATTATTTAAATATATTTAAATCACAGAAGTCCCACCATTGCTTGGCATTTCTCCTTTTCATTTCTTGGTGATTTCCAGTAGCAACAAAACTTTTACACCCTCCACAGGTGTTACCCCAACATAAGGAAAGAAATGTAGGATGATAATAAAACCCTTATAAAGAGAAAGAATCCTTCATGAATCAGAATCAAGAGGCACAATAATACCATCAACAGAACTTCACAACTCAAGAACTTCACAAGAATGAACTACTGCATAGATAACAGAAGATGTGGTACATATATACAATGGAATACTATGCCTCCATCAGAAAGGATGAATATCCAACTTTTGTAGCAATATGGACTGGACTGAAAGAGATTATGCTGAGTGAAATAAGCTAAGTAGAGAAAGTCAAGTATCACATGGTTTCACTTACTTGCGGTACATGAGGGGTAACCTGGAGGACAGTGGGAGAAGGAAAGTAAATGGGAAGTAGGGTAATCCAGGGAGAGAAACGAAACAACAGAGACTTTGGACACAGAAACAAACTGAGGAACTTGGAGGGAGGGGGGTGGAGGGATGGGAGAGCCTGATGGTGGGTACTGGGGGCATCTATTTCGTGGAGCACTGGGTGTGGGGAATGGGGAATGAATCTTGGAACACTGGAAAAAAAAATTTAAGTAACAATAAAAAAAAAAAAAAGGAGTTGAAACATAAGAACAAAACCCAAAGTAAAAGTTAACTTGCAAAATCAATAATAAAAAGACAACCCAAGTAAAAATTGGCAAAGGAGGGGCACCTGGGTGGCTCAGTCAGTTAAGCCTCTGCCTTTGGCTCAGGTCATCATTAGGGTCCTGGCTCAGTGGGGAATCTGCATCTCCCTCTGCCTGCTGCTCCCCTTGCTTGTGCTCACATGCTCCCTTCCCCTCTCCCTGATAAATAAAACCTTAAAAAAACAAAAACAAAACCCAGGGGTGGGGGGCAGCGGTGGCAAAGACAGACATTTTTCCAAAGAAGAAATTCAATGGTCAGTAAGAATGTGAAAAGATCTTTATCATTCTTAGTCACTAGGGAAATATAAATCAAACCCAAATAAGATATCACTCATACCTGCTAGGATGGCTATAATCAAAAAGACCGTAAGTGTTAACAAGAATGTAGAGAAATTGAATCCTCACACACTGCTTGTGAGAATGTAAAACAGTGCATTCAATATGAAAAACAGCTTGGCACCTCCTGAAAAGGTTAAATTTAGAATTAATCTATGAGCCAGGAATTGCACTCCTAAGTGTACAGCTAAGAAAAACATGTACACACAAAACATGTACACGAATGTTCACAACAGCATTATTTCTACCAGTTAAAAGACAGAAACAACTCAGGTATCCACCAACTGATAAATAGACAAACAAAATATTGTATACCTATACAATATTATCCATTCATAAAAGAAAGGAAGTACTCATACATGCTACAATGACTGGCTCAGAGACAGCAAAGTGCAGTGGTTGTGCCGCCTTCTTGTTTCCCAGAGGAAACCCATGTGGCAGGTTACAAAAACGTGTAACTAAAAGAGAAAGTGCAGCA